>JAYEAL010000575.1:0-58717 GCA_036419045.1 Scirpophaga incertulas | reverse complement strand
GGAGTTGGTTTTAATGCTTTCTTTATAATTTAGGTTGATTTATAATGAATTTAAATAATTTACGTAAAAAATATATTATTTATTTTTAGTGTCGGGTAGAAAAATATCACAAGTGTACAAATATATTGAATTATGGTTAGGAAATTAATGATATATTATGGATGAGAATAATATTTGGGGACAGAGGAACAAATTTGGGAATGACTAAACAGGGCACTTAACTGATTTTTGGCTTCGAAGTGTTCTTTCGCTGAATCACTTGTCGACGATGTAAGTAAATTTTAGACGGCGCGTCCTCAATGTTCCCTTATTTCTTTCTCTTGTCCTGTCACGGTCGCCAATGTTTACGCCTTCGTGGCGTAATGGAATTTACCATTTAGAAGATAAACTCAAATAACAATATGTTGATGAAATTTAATTTAAAATAAAAAATACAAATATAGTGTGTTGTTTAAACCGACGTTGGCAATGCAATGAGCGGCCGAAGCAAGATGATTTTAGCACCGAGGTGTAGCAAAATTGCTGCATAAAATATTCTAGGCGTAAAACATACATATATATATATATATATGCTAAATAACAAAATGCCCAGCTTTTTCAACATTTGCTTTATTAATATACTTAACACATGTTTTGGTACCTGTTTAAATTATTTTAAGTACCTACTTTTAATTATACAACTATAGCGTCATACTTATGCTAGGTCTTGAAAGGTTGTAAACTCTTCTCGGCGTAATCTTTGTCGGATTTTAGTATGCAAAAGGCCGTATATCATATCTAGCCTTGCCTTATCCGATACATCCTTTTCGGATATTCTTCATAAGAGACCGCGGCTACGTGCTACGAAAATGTCTGTGTTTTCGTTATATAGTTGTGGGCTAACGAAAAGTTGTATATATATACGATGTGACGGATGGCGATCACCGTAGGCACTGATTAAATTTTCTTGTAACGGTGTTTTTGATACCCTGCCACCATGTAGCAGCATCATTAGTAAAAAGATACGCGAAACCACGGACGATATTTGCACTGGATACTTGTGCACACTCGCGATATGCTTCCACAGCGTCAATGAATACCTCCACGAACTCATGCGGCTGGTCAGAAAATTGTGTTTTGCAGTGGGCCAGGGTTCCATCTGCTGAGATTTGCGTTTGTTCCGGTGTCGATGAGTTTGCACGTGTCACTGATAATAACAGATCTTTAAAAGCTTCAGTTTGTGATCTTTGGAGACACGCGATAATACTAGCTACGTATTCATTGGAGAATGCCATGTTAACACTAGAGCGGGAGTCGAGAGCACGATCTTGATTGGGCGGCGTCAGCGGCAGAGGGTTTGTAAATTCGGGTTGCGGCACCGTATTATCTCTGTTTGCACTCGCCGTTCTACTTCTGGTCATCATGACTCGTACTAAGAGTTATTAACACTAAACACTATTCGAAATCTTGAATGTAACTCCTCACTCAATGTTTTCACTGGTTTTTCCTTTACGTTGGGCGTCACCTATGGGAGTTCTCAGGGAATTTACAGACACCATTGTGGTTACAAGCATTTAATCAATAAAACGAATACAAGTATACTGGGAACACTTAACACTAAGTAATAACTTATAGCCTACGTCGTAAAAGACGTGGCGAGAGATAAGGCGCGTGCGCATGTATGACGCGGTCGCGAGCTAGCGGACGACTACTTTATGAGTCAGTGGTCTCGAACGTCAATGAGCGAAATCGGTAGATCATACTTGAGTAAGGACTCCGAGTACGTAAATAATGGTGTTGGTTACGTCACAGAAGAAGCAACATCCACTTTATAAGTACGCCGCATACTTACAATGATTCAGAAAATTTATTCATCAAGATGCTGTCTACTTTTAGTATGTACTTATCATACTTGTGTAACGAGACCGAGTACTTAAATAATGGTGTTGGCTACGTTACAGATATAGCAACCTTCTCTATATAAGCCTACGCCGTATACTTACAATGATTCAGCATATTTATTCATCAAGATGCTGCCTACTTTTGGTATGTACTTATCATACTTGTGTAAGGACTCCGGACATCGGCATTTTATTCATCAAGATATTGTTGTGTAAGGAGATCGAGTACTTAAATAAATAGTGAGAGCTACGAAATTACGGAGCCGGGGCTCGTACGTGTAAAATTGTGTTGACTCCTTCCGTACGTATTTCTATCATGTTTACTGAAGAAGTATGTTTCACCAGTACATAAGTATGCGACAACATTATTTGTATCTCCATTAATGAACATGGTGTTGCTCATAACCGCGACAGTATGTTGCACCATTACTAAGTATGTGAAGCCGGTTTTTTAAGTATGGTGCACCGTTATAAGTAGTTACTCACAAGCTACTTACGGAAGTAGCTTATTTAAGTAGCTTATTTTTCTCAGTGTAGTCTACATAGACACTATCAAGGCAAACACACATGTATTGTTCATAGTGCCATACAGGATTCTAAGTAATATATATTCGTAGTCGCGAACAGCATAAATTGCCCACATACTTACAGCACGTAGTCTACATAGAAAAGAAACTATTAAGGCTTCCGCATACATAATTGTACGTAATGCCGTACAGCAATGTTAGTAAAACGGATACTCAAAGCACGTAGTAGCGTTAATTAAGCATGTAACCGCATACTTACAGCATATAGATAACAAAGGAATTTATAATGCCACTGCATAACTCTTGTATTTAGTTTTGTACCCAGGGTGCAAGTAAGATGAGTACTTACTGTACGTAGTAACGTACCGTAAGAATGTAACGGTATTCTTACTGTACCAACCCCAACACACGAATATATAATGTAGCCGCATTACGTCATATACGTAGTGCGTACGAGGATTCAAGTAAGCCGTATATGTTTTTTAACTCAGTAGCGTCCAGTATGAATATAATCACATAGTTACCGTACGTAGTCCAACACAGGAGCACATAACACAGCCACATACGTACTGGATATATCAAGTTGACTACGTATGTCATGTTGTTACTCCATTGAGAATGATGCGCAGTTTTTATACGGATCTTCCTGTAAGACCATGATGAAGCATGGTGTCTCCTATAACAGCATCAGTATGAAACTTCCTTATCAAGTAGGTGACAACTAGAGTACTAGTCCAACACTCGTAACCAGTATCCCGTTGCAAGCTACGTGGTAGATAGCTTGCGACAGGCTACGTATACGTAGCTTTTTTCTCTCAGTGCACTCTTTAGCTAATCAATTGTAATGGGCACATTAAGTTAGAACAGACAGCTAGAGACTTCGACTCTTACAGTGGCGCAGAAACCAGAAGTTTCTTGCCCCCAAGGGTGTTGCCAAGTACGGGATTTATCACACAAGTATTTAGACTTAATTAATTTAAAAGAAATAAAGGATCGCAATGAAGAGCAATACGGCCGCGTAAGTAAGTATGTAAAATTAACCAGCAGCTCACGAGAACGCCAGCCAGAGTGAAGTTCACAGCGTTCGGTAGCACAGTGAAGTCGCTCAGGTTCAGAGTCAGTGTTGGCACGCGCAAAATAATAGATGGCTTACGTATGTTTTAGTACTGAACAAAATAGAAGAATAATGTATTCATATATGATTAATATATACATCTATTTAAATCGTGTAACGTTACGTTACAATGGATGACGAAAATAGTAGTTCGTTTATGGGCAAATGTAATAAATTTATAACAAGATTCCACATAGTGTAGCTGAATTGCGTTTTCATAAGTTCAAGGTACGTGTTAAAAAGACGCTAATGAGTAAGGGCTATTACAAAATCAATTGTTATTTAAATAATGCCAATGCCTGGTGTTGATTTGAAGACATTACATTCTAGTGTAAATATTTGTTTTCCCGTATAAATTGCAAACACATATGTACATTGTATGATAACGACATAATTTATTGTAAATGTTGTTATTACATTGATAAAGTTGATAAGTTTGTTGCGCCCATTGTTCTTATCAGCTAAATGGCATATTATTTTGGGGCAATTGCACTGATAAGGTAGACGTCTTTAAAGCCCAAAAGAGATGTTTGAGGTCTATGTTCGGTTTGAAACAAGACGAGTCATGTGAACCATTTTTTAAAAAGTACAAAATTTTGACATTACCATCATTGTACATAAGTGAAGTTGCAAATTTTGTTAAAAGTCATCCACACTTCTTTGAATATTGTCCAATTGGAAGCCGTCGTGAGGGTTATTTAAAAGAGACCCATGGATGTAAGTTCCATCTTCGGAAAACAAGTCTCAATTGTATGGCGCCTACCATTTACAAAAAAATTCCAATTGATATTAGGACAATTAGGAACAACAAAAGATTTAAAACTACTCTCAATGGCTTTCTTGCTGAAAAAGCATATTATGACATAAAGTATTTTTTAGAATAATATTAATTGATTTGACTGATTTATTAATTAGTTATTAATTTTTGACATGTATTTATTGATTTAATTGGAATTGACTATTGTTATGCATTTTTTTTTCTTATAATTAGTTCATATGCCTGTATGGCGAATCATGGTTGGACATCATATTTTTGTAAATAGCAATGTAAAGCAATGTAACCCATGTTTATGAACGAATAAATGAATTTGAATTTAAAAAATACGTCCGGAATGGGTGGTAGGAAAAACATTTGAACGATTTAAAAGAGCTTTCTATAAAGTCATATTTAAATAAACTTAATTTTGACTTTGATTGAAAAACCTCATCATTGGATTTTTGACAAACCAATATTACTAGCCAGGAATTGAAACCGTTGATATTGACTAAAAAACCTACTCTGTAGTACTACACCATTCGATTGTGTCCCTAATAAGGGTTAAGGCAAACTTAAGAAAAATGTTACATTTTAATAAGCCCCTTTATTGATTTATTTTAACTTTTAACTTTTTCGAAGAGCCTTGTAATTTGATTTTTTTTTGTATACTTAACAAAATTCATATTTTATTTAGTAAAATGAATTTAAACACCACCTGCACATAAAGCACATATTATATGCTATGAAACATGTAAAAGTCAGTAGGGAATAAAGTGAAAGTAAATTAAGAAAGTCAAGATGTCGACTAAAAAAAACTATAGACTTTTTTAACAAAACACGGCTTTGCTCCTTTATGAACTTATGGGAGTTGAGGGCGGTCCCATGAAGCTCTTGCTGGGATGAAAACAAACTCCAAGGTCGAGTAGGAACTAATTATATTCTCACAGCAACAATATATATAAAATACATAAGATTTCAGTCTGCAGCCTCAATGACATCCACTTGTCATCCTATAACCAATGCCCACGCCACTTACCTCTCTACGTCGGACCATAGAGTGAAACGAAAGAGTACTAATACTATTAACCCGGCGTCTTGGGGTTGGGTCTGAGCGACCCGTCACATTTTGTTTCACTTCTAGTTCAGTTACTATGCTTGCGATGTTGCCGCTTTTCTCAATAGCTGGAGCTATTGAGTTGTTATTTGCTTCGCAAGCAATATCTTAGTCGTGGCACAGTCAGTGAGACCCATCCAAATATGGCCATTTATTAAAAATTGAGACTTCTTTAAAGAAAGTCTCAGATTGGGGTAGACTTAATTTGGTCCAATTAACCCCACAAAGACTCAAGTCTGCGCGTTCACTGCAAAAAAGCTCCCGTTTGTCGTGTCTCCTCGTTTTGAGAGCACTCCCTTAACCGCCTCAGCCAAAATTGGGATTCTTGGTGTCGACATATCGAGCGTAGTTCAGTTCCGTGGTCACTTAGAGGGTAAGGCTAAACTAGCCTCGAAGAAGCTTGGTGTGCTCAATAGATCGAGGCGGTATTTCACACCGGCCCACCGTCTGCAACTTTATAAGGCACAGGTCCGGCCTCATATGGAATACTGTTCTCATCTTTGGGCAGGGGCGCCCCATTACCAGCTTCTCCCTCTAGACCGGATTCAACGGAGAGCGATTCGCATCGTCGACCACCAGGAAATTTCAAGTCGGCTTGACCCTTTGGCATTGCGTAGAGATGTAGCTTCTCTCTGCATACTCTATCGCATTTACTACGGAGAGTGCTCGGAGGAATTGTTTGGACTGATCCCTGCTGCTACTTTCCGACATCGTTCCACGCGACAAACCTTCCATCCTCACCATCTCAATACTTGGCAGTCCACCACTGTGCGTTTCTTTAGAAACTTTCTGCCTCGCACAGCTAAACTGTGGAATGAATTGTCGCCTGCAGTGTTTCCGAGCCGTTACGATATCCAAACTTTCAAGGAAAGAGCGTACTCCCATTTAAAAGGCCGGCAACGCGCTTGTGACTCCTCTGGTGTTGCGGGCGTTCATGGGCGGCGGTAATTGCTTACCATCGGGTGATCCGTCTGCTCGTTTGCCCCCTATCACATAAAAAAAAAAAAAAAATTGTAGTTGCCTGATATATAGTTCAATGTATTTTATTTGTATTTTTTGTAGGTACTTATAAAAATGGATCGAGAAGAGGCAAAACGACAGCGTATTTTAGCTATTTTATAAGACAGATTATGAGTTTACTAAAACTCGCGGAGTTGAAATTTCTCATCTCGATTTGGTTTACAAAAGGATGTTACACTTGTCATCCTGTCACTCATGTGCCTAAAAAAACAAAACAGTATTGCACCTGCGAGAGTTGCAACAAATATATCTGCGTAGAACATATAGTACCTTTCTGTGCTAACTGTACCAAAGGTAATGATCGAAGTGATTAATTTCTTCTTTTTTTCTAAAGTTAATTTAATTTCCTACATAAAAGTGCCATTAAAACATTAAGGCTTATTGTTAATTAATTATATAATTACATTTAAGTGAAAGAGTAAAATTTTGTTGACAATTATCGTTCTTTTTTTTAAGTTCTATTAAATATAAATAAAACATAATATAGTGTGAAATTAGTGTTTCATTTATTTACAAAAATACCTAAAAAACTAAACCCAAATGCATAATAACTTTATTATTTATAAGGTATTAGAATATTCTGACATTAATGAACGGGTCGGTGAGACCCACCCCAACGCCCGGGTAACACTTTTCTGACCCCATGACGCCGGGTTAACTGTGTGCCGCCACAAACTTGACACATCAAGGTGACAACATAGACATTGACAAATTCAAGTACACTTCTTACATTCGAATTAGATCTCACTAGAATTCTCTAGAATGCTCTGAAATGCATTGTGAGGATAAGAATGCGTTAGAAACAGTTATAGCGTATTAGAATTATAAGAATTAACATTATAAGCATTGGATGAATTAGAATGCATGAGAATGCTTTTGAATGCATCAGAAAGTGTTGGAATCTGTTAGAACTTTACTTCACAGTGGTTATATAAAGTAGAGTACGCTTTTCGGGAATAAAAATGTTTTAATTTCAGGTGGCTTGAATCTCGTGTTTCATGTCTAATATGCTAACCTTGTCAAAACCTATCAGTTGTTGAAAAGTGAATTAAGTTATTATGTCTTTGTTTATAAAACAATGAGGTGATATTACTTCGACAACCCTCAAGTGATGAAGAATACTCCTTTGTTATCAACATTTGCCACTACTGGATATTTGTTTTTTACAGGCATGGAGAAATTAGCATACTACCTTGCTCTGACTTTTTTCCCAGACTTGCCAAAGTATGTCAAAATATTATAGTTTGTATAATAATAATTAGCATACTACCTTGCTCTGACTTTTTTCCCAGACTTGCCAAAGTATGTCAAAATATTATAGTTTGTATAATAATAATTAGCATACTACCTTGCTCTGACTTTTTTCCAGACTTGCCAAAGTATGTCAAAATATTATAGTTTGTATAATAATAATTAGCATACTACCTTGCTCTGACTTTTTTCCCAGACTTGCCAAAGTATGTCAAAATATTATAGTTTGTATAATAATAATTAGCATACTACCTTGCTCTGACTTTTTTCCCAGACTTGCCAAAGTATGTCAAAATATTATAGTTTGTATAATAATAATTAGCATACTACCTTGCTCTGACTTTTTTCCCAGACTTGCCAAAGTATGTCAAAATATTATAGTTTGTATAATAATAATTAGCATACTACCTTGCTCTGACTTTTTTCCCAGACTTGCCAAAGTATGTCAAAATATTATAGTTTGTATAATAATAATTAGCATACTACCTTGCTCTGACTTTTTTCCCAGACTTGCCAAAGTATGTCAAAATTATATAGTTTGTAAATAATAATTAGCATACTACCTTGCTCTGACTTTTTTCCCAGACTTGCCAAAGTATGTCAAAATATTATAGTTTGTATAATAATAATTAGCATACTACCTTGCTCTGACTTTTTTCCCAGACTTGCCAAAGTATGTCAAAATATTATAGTTTGTATAATAATAATTAGCATACTACCTTGCTCTGACTTTTTTCCCAGACTTGCCAAAGTATGTCAAAATATTATAGTTTGTATAATAATAATTAGCATACTACCTTGCTCCTGACTTTTTT
Organism: Scirpophaga incertulas; assembly: GCA_036419045.1. Lineage (NCBI taxonomy): Eukaryota > Metazoa > Arthropoda > Insecta > Lepidoptera > Crambidae > Scirpophaga > Scirpophaga incertulas. The sequence goes on along the minus strand of JAYEAL010000575.1, from coordinate 50,239 downwards.
CCCAGACTTGCCAAAGTATGTCAAAATATTATAGTTTGTATAATAATAATTAGCATACTACCTTGCTCTGACTTTTTTCCCAGACTTGCCAAAGTATGTCAAAATATTATAGTTTGTATAATAATAATTAGCATACTACCTTGCTCTGACTTTTTTCCCAGACTTGCCAAAGTATGTCAAAATATTATAGTTTGTATAATAATAATTAGCATACTACCTTGCTCTGACTTTTTTCCCAGACTTGCCAAAGTATGTCAAAATATTATAGTTTGTATAATAATAATTAGCATACTACCTTGCTCTGACTTTTTTCCCAGACTTGCCAAAGTATGTCAAAATATTATAGTTTGTATAATAATAATTAGCATACTACCTTGCTCTGACTTTTTTCCCAGACTTGCCAAAGTATGTCAAAATATTATAGTTTGTATAATAATAATTTTCGAAATGAAAAACGGATTCCTGTTTTACCCCATGCCTTGAGGGCTCCTGGGACGTTAACAATTACCGGAGGCTCCGGCTCCCGCACAAAGGTTTGAAATATGAGCGCATGAAATAAATATGACGGAATGAATATTAAAAATTTAATAACACAAAAGAAATAATTTAACATATATCAATCTGTACGTGTATTGGGGTCCTTTCTTAATTTTATAAAATGGAGCTAAAAGTACCGGAATCACAATTTAAAAATTACTAATAACATTCAAAATAGAATTAATTGTTTCTCAAAATATTCTCCCTTGGGAATTTTTCATACAATTGATCCAATTTTCAAAACATTTGTACCACTCGTCCGTTGTGACATTTTTGTCACACTCTTCGACAGCTTCTTCTGGTGTGCCACGTGAATTAGGTACCTAACAAGTTAATTTCGTAACTATTTTGCAGCTTTCTTTCCCTATATTCCCAGCGAGACGCCGATTCAGTGAGCTTTAAAAATATATAAATTGAATGAATCAACGCGGCTCCTCGCCATTAACTCGCCAATAACAGATCGTTAGATTGTCTGTGAATATAGATACAATCGGTGCATGAATAATTAATCGCAATCCTCCCCTTCATCCCCGCGCCCTGTCGCGATGACAATAGGTGAATATTTAACGAAATCCATTGGATTATTTATTCAAACGCAATTGACAAGAAATCGACTAGAGATTAAAAGCTTTATATGAAAGATATAGAAATATAACACTTAGGTTACTTTATATATATAATATAATATTATAGAATATATAATATCGTGTCGCTCTCTTACTTTTCATGGATAGTTACAGCAGCTGGCTATAGTTATACATCCGGAAGTTGACGGAAACCTCACCCGTCAACCAGCGTCATATTGGATCATTATTTGCTACAGTTTATTATTTACATGTTGTTAATTTGTGTTGTTATTCACACTCGTTATTGCTGCTGTTAGTTATCCTAATAAAATAAAATAATGTTACGCCGGTGGCTTAGTAAAACTTCAAAAGTGATTTTCTGTGACTTAGAAACGTTTTCAGCAGGCTGAAACGTCGTTTCAGGCCGTTTCAGAAGTAGCTCTTTCACATACTAAAAAATCTAAATTACACCCAAGTTACAGTAGTTTTCAGGCGCCTGAAACATGTTTTCAGTACGTTTCAGGCTACCCTCTATCCAACGCCGCAATAACCTGAAAACCCGTTTTTCAGGCGTTTTCAGGACCCCTTATGAGCCATTAAGCCTCAGTAAAAGGACATAAATTTCAATAGGAGTGAAAGAGATAGCAATAGTAGAAAGAGACAGATATAGTTGGAACATTCGAGAAGTATTAGAATGAGAAAACATCATTAGAAAGAGATAGACAAACTCAGAATATTCGAGAAAGATAGTACGGGAATATTCGAGTATTGTGTGACAAGGATAGCACAAGGAAGAGACAGTTGTACTCGAAATGTCTCGAACGCGCGACGTCATTCCTACGCGCTTATGTATTGAACTACACATTTGAGTATCTGCGCGAATGTTCTGGCAAGAGTGGCAAGTGCCTTAGGGGACTATATAAGGCTGTGTCCGGCCGCCGGGAGGGAGTATTGTTTTGCGATACAGTGCGAAAACATCTAAGAAGTGATATTGGAGAACTAAGAAGCGACTTTCAGTGCTTTCAGTGAAGTGATTAGTGACTGTTAGTGTGGTAATTAATAAAAGTTCAGTGTTTTGGTAGACCGCCGTTTGATTTACTGACCCCAGCTCGTAACAATAATAATAAAATTCTTCAAACTTTTGCAATGCTAAGCGTACTACAGACTTAAAATCACACATAAAATCCTTTTTTTTTGTGAAACCTTTGCTGAAGCCGCAGATGGCTATGTTCAGCTTTATCGTGAGTGTGTTTATGGCAGCGCACGAACGGAAGGTTCGACGCCTTGCCTGCTAGCGACCCCTGCGCCGTTCCGGGGTTATTAGGGTCGAGTCAAAATTGTATACTGTATATTATATTTTGTAAAAATATATTTTCATTCTGTGAATAAAAAATGGAAATCACTGCTTTTTATCAATCGTCTACTGTATTTCTATATATACTGATATTTTAAACCTCAAGCACCTATGATCGCTTATATCCAATTAAACCCGAAACCAGAGGAATTACTTTGATGGCAGTGATCCTTACTATAATATTATAAACTAGCTTTTGCCCGCGACTTCGTTCGCGTGGACTTCAGGTTCGTCCCGTCTAGTCTAGTAATAAGTAAGAAATACGGTAACTAAGCACTGCAGAGCCCTAATCATAGGCCTATAGGTAGCTACTGCAGTATGCTCCTATAAACAGACACAACAGACAATTTGCAATGTAAGCGCAAAAGATGTGTTTTTTTTACGACCTCACATTAGAAACCTCAAAAATTGTAGCCTATGTGTTATTCTGATGTATAAGCTATATTGTGGTAAAGTTTCATTCAAATCCATTCAGTAGTTTTTACGTGAAAGAGTAACAAACATCCATACATCCATACTTACAAACTTTCGCCTTTATAATAGTAGTAGGATTGGAAAATGAGCTTGTTTGTTTGTTTGTTCCGCTTTAACGTCGTAAGTACTGAATCGATTGCTTTGAAATTTTGCAGACGTAAAGATAAAAGTCCGGATTAAATAATAGGGTACTTTTTATCCCGGAAAATCGATAGATCCCACGGAATGCGCAATAAAAGCTTCGCTCAAAAACTACTGCACAGATTTTCACGCGGTTTTCATCAATAGATAGAGTGATTCTTGAGCAAGGTTTTGCGGTATTTTTTATCTCGGAAAAACAGATAGTCCACGGGAAGAGCGATAAAATCTGCGCGCCATAAACCGCGCATATGTAGTCGTGCGCAAAAGCTATGTCCCTTAACCCTCTATAGACCCAATCCCGAAATCCACGCGGGCGAAGCCGCGGGCAGAAGCTAGTAGATAATAATTGAAACAATCCCTACGGAGACAATGACAGACATTATTTGACATTATACTCGAACGAATGGCACTACCAGTAGTTTCGAGAAATTCAAATAAAATATATCACAAAATAGTTGTATTATTTTAAGATACTGAAAAGGAGGTACAAATATTCCTTCAGAGTTTTTCGAGAAGGCTCTCTTGATCTCGAACAGTGGAAGAGCTTTTTTCTTGTACGTATGCGAGTATAAGGTTAAGTAGCTCTTAAGTTGTTTGTGATAGATAATTAGATTTTGATTAAAGATTACTTTGGTTTGATTGGAGATAATTGCAAACATGCAACCAGTTTCATACATTTTTAAAAACGACAAACTACAATAGACAAACTAAGAGGCAAAATTACAAAAAACATGACATATTCCCACAGAACTAGCCAGCTAAATAAGTAAACTAAATGGATTAGTTAGTGTTCATTAAATGCAATCGTTAAACTCGGCTGGTTATATAATAATTGGAACTCGCGGTAATTGTCTATGGCGGATCGCCGAGTTTCCAGATATAAACGGATCAATTGAGCTGCGATCACACGGACTTAAAGTTGGCAAACTCAAATTACAATTTTTACTTTAAATTATAAATTCTATGCTAATAACTCTAGGTTTTTATAAGACTCAGATTGTATCTGCGTACAACGACGACACGTTATATTAACATCTGTGACATTATTGTCCGTTATATATTGAATAATAGCAGCTTGTAATGTACAGAACGAAAGTCAAACAGTATAGTTAGATATTTGCTATGTGGACTCATAGCACCATTCTTTTCTAAATGTACTCAAGTAACAATTTGAGTATAAATTTGATTTTAGAATACAAACATAAGATATATATTAATCATTGCCTCTATTTCATAAACTGGCTTAAATTGCCTACTACAAAATTCCCAACATTTTAATACTATTCGTCTCTTGTAGATCGATGAAAACTTGTATTAAAATGTAGAAAATTTGTTATCGTATAAACTTACTATACTTTTAATTTATAAATTTAGTTCCATCCATCTTATTTAGCGCTAGTATCGCAAGAGCACGAAAAATTGGAATATCATTGTCAGTCGCAAACTGTCAGTTTGGATCATAGACATCGGACACAGCTAAATGAAGACATATGCCTTCTTTAATTAATCCGTTAATTAATTAATGAAAGGCTTTAGTCACTGCGCCTGCAGAGATTGGTTGGGGTTAAATTTTAGGTTTTATATACATCATATTGTATTTAAACAATATTTACATAGATCCTAAATTAAACAAAAATGGCGATAGAAACATGAGCAAGATGGAGCCGTGTGCACGCAGCTTTTGATAGGCTTTAGCGGGGCTTTCGAGGAACTGCAAATGGGGGAGATATGGATGCTCCAATTTAATTGCTGGCCCTGACAATCGGTAGCGCTCGCCTGTAGACCCTGCAAACGCCATAATATACTTGGGTCTATCACTATTCTATCGTTATGTGATGTTCTACTATTCTATCGACATGTTTGATACATGAAATCAATTTGATTATAGAACGTGATCTATAGTTTAAAATAAAGGTACGGATTTATAATTTTTTAGTTTGTTTTTATTTAAGTTTTTTTTACACGTACATTACATTATTATACGTTTGCATTTTCCTCGGAATCCTATGTAATAACTTTATGTAGACAGTTTATTGCTTTGCTTTTTCCAAATTTATTTAATATTTGTTTATTATTGTATCTTTCTGTATCTCAAATAATAAAAGAAATTAACTTAAACAAGTTTACTTATTCAAGAGGTTAACATATTGAGTTGTAGATAAATGTTTTTTTTTTAAATCGCATATTGAAAGAGGGAGAGCTCAGAGCACTTTTTTATTAGAGCTAGCGTTGTGGCCCGTAGAATTGCGCGATACTGTGTGAAGTGTACAGTTTTACAGTGCGTCCAGCGTGTCCGTCGGTGCCGCACTAGCTGCACGATTTCATGTAATCATACGCACGCGAGCAGCATCCTTGATGCGCAGAATCCTCCAGCATTGTGATAGGAGACATCTTTCTAGTACTTGAGAGAGAATTTTGATTGGATTTTTATTATCTATATATATGTTGGTCTTTACTTCTTAACTTATTCTTCTTAATCCAGGTAACCAACCTTCCGGAATGGACCCCGCCCCTTCCGGGGGCGCGGGGGCGTCGTCGGTGGAGGAGACCGGGGCTGTATCAACGGGGGAGCGGAGGCTGGGGGTTCCCGGAAGTAGCTTGATGTTCCCGGGGGCTCCCTACATGCCTGAGGAAGGCCATCCCTGAAGTTTTTAGTGGGTAGGCCTCCCCCTTCTGGGGAGGAGAGCCCCACATAACCGCCGGCTCGCCACAGCCGGGATATGCAATTTAATGCATTTTCCTCAGGGAAAAAAAAAAAAAACAAAGGTAACCAACCTTGTGGCTGGGATGGCCTCCCACAAGATGAACAGACGACTTGGTGAGGGTCGCAAGAAGGCGTTGAATGATAGCAGTGCAGAGCCAACCGATGTGGAAATCCCTGGGGAATATTATATTAAAATAGCAACACACAATAAACGAACAGAAACATAAATATTATCATCATCATCATTTCAGTTAATATACACCCATTGCTGGACATAGGTCCCCTCCCTCCCACAAAAATCTCCACACTAACAAGAAAACAAAATCAACAAAAAAATCCCACACTCTCAAACTTACGTTAAATATATAATGTTATTAAAATAAAAATCCTCATCTTTTCCCATTACCGACCTAAAAAGTACTTACAAAGGGTCTAGAAAATTCGATAACTGAAGTTTGCGGTCAAATAATGAAACGAAGGCGTTATTGGATTCGGACCTTAACGGACGCAACAAAGGGTGGATGTAAGTTTGGGATCGGATCCAACTTTTTCTAAAAAGATCATGAGTTACCAAGAGTTTGAAGAGTCTCAAGTTTTCAGCATACTTAGGTGAAGATCTACCACAATAGTTTTATAGTTTCTAGCGACTCAACATCAGTCTGCTTTTGTACCTCCGTCTTACCTATTTCTGCCGCGAAATAGTGGTATTCGCATTGCTGCGTCTCGGCGTAAAAGGTAAGATAGGCAGTAAAATTACTGCGAACTGTGTCTTTATTTATTTTAGGGGTTGCAGATATCCAGCGAATCTCACAGGAACCACCTGTACTATTGCAACTCTAACCACTTGTCATCAATAGAGCAGACTGCTTTTTGTCAACATATCACAACTATTTATTAAATTTATTCTTTCAAGACACCATTCATTCGAGCGGTTACCAGTTCAAAGATGAGCTTAGTCTGTTCAGCATCTGTTAGTGGACTATATATTCATCTAAACACAAGAAATAAAAATAAACTTGCCGTTCCAACGTACAGGCTACAACAATTAGAGGTTCGTTTATGGGCAAATGTATAAATTTTTATAACCAGATTCCACATAGTGGAGCTGAATTGCCTTTTCCTAAGTTCAAGGTACATGTTTAAAAGACGCTAATGAGTAAGGGTTATTCGATATCGACGATATCACGCAGTGGGATAACACCTACAGCTCAATACCTCGATAATTTGCTAATTCATTATGACAATGAAAGCGAATAAACCTACGTAGTAAATACACGCTGTCGTTTTCTAAATATGTGTATTTAAAACCTTTTTTTGGTGAAATACTAACAAACATAACTTATCTTCTACGATTTCTGTTCTTTTTTTGATATATGATTCACTTTTGTCCGTTCTGGCTGAGATCAATAGGGAACCTTTACCTTCAGGGATGACAAAAACATATTGTAAATACATAAAAACAAAAGATTTTATTTTATTTTTATTTTATTTTTATTTTTTTATTTTTCTCATCAACAGGTTTCTACAGCATTTGTGACAATAAATATATAAAACAATTAACACTTAGACAGTGCTTCAGCCAATTACAGAAACCCACTTTGTATTCTGTTAAAAATTTGCAAAAGGGGTCAGGGGTTGAAACTAATTTCACATTGATAGACATAAAAAACCAAAAACAAATACTTATTTAAAAATTACAAAAAAACGTAAAAATAATATAATAGGTGCTGTAGGTGTGTGTTTTGTGTGTGTGTGTGTTTGATGTAGTGTATGTCTGCATGCCGCGAGTGTCATTATTCCACGTGAATTTGTCAGCCGAGAACAGTGATCGAGATTGTGAGCCAAAGCAAGCGCGCGCAGTTGGTTCGGTAGGCAAGAATACGGTATACCCACATGTATTCACAATTTCGTGAGGTTTGGTTTACATGGCGACCGAAACAAATGTACAAAATAATTTTAATAAGATTCAAAAATAAATTTAATTATATTATTGAATTGTATTAAAATTGTACTAATTATTGGATTAATTACACTATTAAATAAATTTTTCCTTCTGATTATAAAAGATATTTAAATTAAATCAAATTAAATTATGATTAAAAATGAATTATTATTTATTAAGTAATATACTCTTACGCAAAGCAGTTTTGAATGCATTTCTAGATAGATTAAAAATGTCAATTTCGGGAAAATGTCTGTTGTACGTTCTAGGCAGCCTGATCGTCATGTCATTAGCTTCGTAATTAGTTCGCGCTAGTGGTACGTGAAATAGTTGCGTGTGTCGCGTTATTTTTACGGGTGCACTGAGGGTGACCATGCGGTTCGCCAACTCTGTACAATCCAACTTTCCAGTACAGATATCATGCAGAACCACCATGTCTTGTATACGACGCCTATCACTAAGCGGGGTAAGATTGTACCTAACACACGAGTTTTTGTAGTCGCAAATTTCTTTGTTTAGCCTGAAGTTCAAAATTTTTGTGAATTTTATTTGCAACTTTTCAATAGCGTGTACATATGTTACATATTGTGGATTCCAAACGCTAGACCCATATTCAAGGATGCTTCGAACATACGCGTAATATAACATTTTTAAGCAAGTAGGGTCACTGAATTCCTTAGTTACTCTAAAGATAAAACCTAAGTTTTTGTGTGCCTTATTTATGATATGCTCAAAATGCCTCTCGAATGTTAATTTTGTGTCTAACCATAACCCCAAATCTTTTACAGTATTGGTGCGTTTCAAACAAATATTATTTACTTTAAAATCATATTCCATTGCATTTTGGCGTCTTGTAAACTGTATGTGTACACACTTCGTCTCATTCACCGTGATTCTGTTTCGAACATAATACTCTGAAAGTCGATCCAAGTCCTCTTGTAGTTTTAAACAATCATCGTGTGTTTTTACCGTCATATAGATTTTAGTGTCGTCTGCGTAAAGTAAAAACTTTGCGTGATTAAAGCAGGATCCAATGTCACTTATATAAGCTACATAAAACAAAGGACCGAGTATGGACCCTTGGGGGACCCCAGAGGGTATGCTGATAAACTCTGAACGTACACCACCAATTACCACGGCCTGCCTTCGATTCGATATATACAACTTTATCCATCTGAACAGGTCACCGCGTATACCCAGTCGATAAAGTTTCTGCAGAAGTATAACGTGGTCCACACGATCGAAGGCTTTTTCGACATCAGTGTAGATCACGTCAACCTGAGATTGCAAACCCATGCCTGAGTACAAATCACTTATATATAACCCAAGTTCGAGACCGTAGATCGTCCCTTTACAAAACCATGTTGTTCATCAGGTATACCCTGTTTTATTATTGGATATATTTTCTGAAGAACGGATCTCTCGAAACATTTTCCGAACTCGTTTAACTTTGATATGGGACGATAATTCTCTACCTTGCACTTCGACTCCTTTTTGTGAAGAGGAATGATATAAGCCTCTTTCCAGACGCTTGGAAACGTTCCCTCAGAAATGGACCGGTTGAATACAATGTGCAGAGGAAAGGAAAGCGACGCCGCACATCTCTTTATGAACAATGGAGGTAATCCATCGCTACCGGCCCCTTTATTAACATCCAATGCTGAAAGCAGCTTAAAAACTTCTTGTTGGGATATTGATAATGTGTGGATCAAATTATTACACGTAGAGGAATCACTTTCTATGCTTGAATAATTCCCTGACGAGAGAGCAAACATTGACCCAAAGTGATTACTAAATGCGGTACAGATGGCTTCACCATCAGCCAATTGCCCGCCCATGTACGTCATGGTACTTGGGTATCCTGTCCTACGCCTACGTTTTGAGTTGACGTACGACCAAAAGAGCTTTGGATTGCGTTTTATACCTTCCTGACAATGCGATACGTACCTTTGGAAGCATTCATTTTGCATTACTTTCATTCTTTTCCTCAACAGAGAAAAAGTATCGTAGTCCAGTTGGTTTTTGTAACGTTTCCACCGTCGGAGGGCTGTGCTCTTTTCTTTCAGCAAGCAAATAAGTGCACGATTGTACCAGACCGGATAAGAATCAGATGGACTTGAATCGACAAATGGCACCAATCTACAACTATGCTATTGATTATTGAATAAGATCTATTTACAGACTCGTCAATACCAACTGCCGAAAGCAGATTCTCCCAGTCAACACTATGAAATTCCTTGTTTATAGCATCATAGTCCGCTTTATGGAATAAAAACTTTTTTCCACGCGATTTGGGTAAATGCCTTACCAGAATTTCACTGGCATCGATGTTAAGGGTAGTGTGGTGAGAATCTTCCCTGACCAGCGAAAATGTTGAGGGGCAAACGTTCAAACCAAAATTGCTGAGGATAAGGTCTAATGTATTGCCCGCCTTGTTTGTATTCATATTACTCTGGCGCAGACCAAAGTAACTGATTTTGTTTAAAAAGAGCACCCCTGCATTTTGGAGTTCAGTGCTTCCTTTTTTTAAAAGAGTAGGCCCAGAATTTTCCCATCGTATATTAAATAAGTTAAAATCACCCGCCAATAAAAATAAGTCATCCGTGAATGTGTTAGCAACATCAGATATCAATTGAACACACCCATGTAAACGAGCGGGAAGCGTAGGCCCTGGTGCCATGTAAACCAACGCTATGTGCAAATCTTGTTTCAAGCCTATTGTTCGACCGTCAATTGTGACCCATACACACTCCACTTGATCGCGTTGCCATTCGATGCGTGCGCGCGCGCTCAGTCTTCGACTGCACATTACCATCACACCGCCACCGTTCGATCCGCGGTCTCGACGGAAAATAATTCCGAGTCTAGAATGCCGTCATTTAACCATGTTTCTGTTACTAAGATTATATCGTGGTTTGAGAGTAGAAGATTATTGTAGAATTCTGTTGTTTTTGTTCGAAGACCACGAACGTTTTGATATAAAATAGTTAGTTTGTGACTCATATAAGGCCTTTTAATAGATTTAGACTAAGCAGTGAAACTGAGTTATTATTCTTACTTTTTACTTTTATATATGACAAAAAAGTGACAGCATTCAAGTACTTCGAGGATATTAAAAGTTTTTTAACGTGGTTATAAACAACCATAAAAAAGTAATATAATTGATTAGCGGTGAAAGAGTTATAGCAAGGTGCAGACGAATTTGAGTATGTGATGTGCAATGGTGCTAAGTGTAAATATGATAATAATATAAAACTATTAAAATACCAATTAATGTATCTGAATCACAACAATGGAAACCTTCGTCCCTAAGCAATTGAGAATAACATGATTTGTTACCACTTGACATAAAACGAGCCTTGTAAATGGCCAAATTATACACAGAAGTGACCAAGCTTTGTACGTCGTGGAGCGATATTTTGACAAATATGTAGTAATGTGACGTAATACCGCCCTTCGTCACAAACGAGCCACTATCAATGCCTTTACACGACCTAGGCGCGGCCATGCTCCCTGGAAATTGCCTTCTCTGTGTAATGGGCGCCGCCGGCTGCGGCGCAACCTTTATAACTGGAAATACTTAGATCCGGCTCGAAATGTTTGCAATATAATATAAGCAATATGGCGTTTGATGTATTGTTGTACAAACTAGAGTTGTCAATTATGTTGTTGTGAGTGAACTGAATAAATTAAATAGGTATTGTCATATAAGCAAATATTCATAAATTTATTATGTACTGCCGATAGATTAGCGATAGAGTCTGTAGAGGGAGATCATAAAACAAATACACTAGTGCACGTGTTGCAAACATGTCTGCAAGATGAAGAAATTGAAAATTTGAGAAGAAATCGCAAAGAACAGCGAGACTCGCAATTAACGCCTGATGAAGAAACTGTGCCTCACAGAGCCGAGCAACTATTAAGAAGACAAGTCAAAGTCTATGAAATTGAGGCTAGAAATCTTGTATCCTGTGCATTGGGACTAAAAGTACGTTATTCTTTGGTAACGTAAGTAAAAATAGATACAAAGAAAATGTCCAAGCTCACTTAGATAGCATTGAACGAGATAATTATAGTTTTACAATCGCAATAGTGAAGCGAATTCCGATTCCACGATCATGGTACGGGGGCCAATCACCGAACCCTACAATTGGGTAGATGACAATTTTTTTTATTCTATACATAATAACAGTTCTCTGTTAGATGAGAAATATTGTAGAAGTAACGACGTATCTGCGATTATTACTTTTGATGATACAGCGCCATGTTTGCGGCGCTGTCGCGGTTCGCTCAAAAACGCTCCATACAAAGTACACTGCAATCGTGACGTCATAATTTACTAAAGTCTCCTTATTTGGATGAGCAAAATAACTTGTTATTTGTACGTTTATAGATATACTTCCTATATTAAATAATGTTACATTTAATTTGAGGAAGTAGAAAGGTATTCATTTCATTAGAATTTTGTAAAAAATAACTGTTCATTTTTAAGAAATCTACAAGCAAAATTAATACAAAATTAAAGTGATATTTATATATTGACTTACGTTCATGAGATAGAAATTGCTCAACTTTGATAATTATATAGTAAAAATAGGCATATTCAGTTGTAATCATCTGCCCTATTGTAACCGCGGCGCGGCGCTAATGGACGACGTGATGGATGAAGGCGATCGCCATACGGAATGGCCGCTGGCTGTGTAACGAGGAATGTTGCAACCCCTACTGTAATACTACACGGCTAATAGACTGCTCAGCTGACAGTGAGTGGCCATTGTTACATTCAGCTTAGCTCACTCTTGTAGTAAGTAATGTGTTGATACTAGATAGAGAATACTAGGGTGGTTCTTGGGTACCTCCCTCGTATCTATTTCTACAGCAAAATTGCAGTACAAGATAGACAGGATTTGGTACTGACTTGGGATTTCAGATTTGTACTTTATTTATACACTACATCAACCTTTAAGCATTGGCCTTAAGACAGCTCTTATGTCGTTCGTAACAGAGATCGTTTTCGTAATGCAAATATAAAGCTAAGTTCACATCTTATTTGAAGTATAGCCTTGTATATGCTGGGATGTATAGAATCAATGATATAGGGTAATAATACATACATACATACATACATATATGTCACGCCTTGTTCCCAATGGGGTAGGCAGAGACCACCTCTCTCCATTTGCTACGATCCTGGCACATTTCTCTTGCACTTTCATGAGCGTCTTCATGCATGCTCGTCGGTTGCGAGTACTCTTGACCCGGCCTTTCTTTAGGACATCTTCGATTTGGTCGAGATATGTCCGCCTAGGTCGACCTGCACCGATTCGTGCTATCATTCTTATCTTGTGTATCTCTTTCGTTAATCTTCCTTCATTCATTCTTTCAACATGGCCGAACCATCTAAGCATCCCTTTCTCTATCTTTGTCACTACATCTTCAACTACGCCGCATCGCTCCCTTATCACACTATTCCTGACTTTGTCCTTCAGATTCACTCCAATTATACTCAAGCTTCTAATCTCCACAGCATTAATCCTACTTTCATGATTCTTCTGCCACAGCCAACATTCACTAGCATACATCAATGTGGGGATCAACACGCCTCCACGCACAGCCAGTCGTGCTCTTTATGATACGTTCTGGCTATTCATGAAGTAGAAATAATATGTAGTTTTATATTGTTTTCACTGTCTTATATTGGCAACGGAAACTGTGGTTGTTGTGGGGGTAACAGAGCTGCTGAAAATCTTACAGGAACCAATATGTACTAAAAGCAATTATAACTAATTACGGCCAGATGGATAGTATGCTTATATGGCAATATATCACATAAAAAAAATGCATATAAACTTCAAAAAGGTTATAAACAAAGTTATTTGTGTTTATTCAGTAAAGTTATTATTTGATATAGAATTAATTTTAGACTAAGTAGTTCACAGATGTTCTACTAATATCATCATCGTCATCACAACCCACATACGTCCCCACTTAGGGGCACGCGCCTCCTTGGCGGTGGCTTGACCAACTCTTGGTCGAGCCGGCCCCGGGACACATGGCGGTCGAATCGCAAGAGCGCACCCCGTCATGTGCCCCGTATGGGCCCAGAGAACTCGGGGGGGTTTTAGTGGGTAGGCCGGTCCTCTTGACCGGAGAGCCCCACACACGGCCGCGTCTTGCCAGCGCGGTGTCAGGGTGCACAAGGTCGCATTTCCCCCCCTCAAAAAAAAAATTGGCACGCGGCTACCCTTTTTTTTTTGTTCCCCTGAGGAAAATGCATTAAATTGCATACCCCGGCTGCGGCGAGCCGGTGGTTATATGAAGCTCTCCTCCCTAGAAGGGGGAGGCCTTTTTCTTTTTTTTTTGTTTCCCTGAGGAAAATGCATTAAATTGCATACCCCGGCTGTGGCGAGCCGGGGTTATGTGGGGCTCTCCTCCCCAGAAGGGGGAGGCCTACCCACTAAAAACCTCAGGGATGGCCTTCCTCAGGCTTGTAGGGAGCCCCCGGGAACAGAAAGCTTCTTCCGGGAACCCCCAGCCTCCGCTCCCCGTCGACACAGGGAGCCCTCCTCGGGGGAGGCTTACTACCTCCCCCGTCTCCTCAACCGACGACGCCCCCCGGCCACGGAAGGGGCGTGGTCCATCCCGGGTCGCCGTAGCAGTCGCGACTTACTCGCGCCCGCCGGCGACCCGCGGAGGGGGAGGCCTACCCACTAAAAACCTCAAGGATGGCCTTCCTCAGGCATGTAGGGAGCCCCTGGGAACGCCAAGCGACTTCCGAGAACCCCCAGCTCCCCTCCGCTCCCCTGCCGGGGACAGGGGAGGCTACAATACCTCCCCCAATTTCCTCCACCGACGTCGCCCTCCGGCCACGGAAGGGCCACAATGACCCCGCGTGTATTGGTTCTAATTAATATGTAAGAAAATATTTCTTACACTTACATCAATTGACCTCACTCTAAGGCTTGTGTTATGGGATCTAGGGTAACGGATAGACGTACGTTTTTTTTTTTTTTTTTTTTGATAGAAATATATATTAACAACCATCTCTAAGATGTGCGTTGCGTTGGAGATGAGGTGCTGGAGACGGATGCTAGGAGTAACATGGATAGAACTTCGACCAAACGACTCTATTTTAAGGGAACTCAGCATCAGACGGCGCCTATCTAACACGGTGCAGTCACTCATTCTGACCTTCTTTGGCCACGTATCTCGTCGTGGTGATGATTCAAAAGAGCGCCTCGTAGTGCAGGGAAAGATCGAAGGCACCAGGCCACGTGGTAGATCACCCAATGAGATGGACAGACCAGATCAAGGCCGCGACTAAGTGCTCGGTCTGCGAATGTACCCGGAAGGCTGCAATCCGGGACGAATGGCGCCGTATCACCAAGAACATCACTCGTAATGTCTAAAATGCAAATGCAAATTCATCGCACAAACGTTTTCCCCCACCAGGATTCAAACCTGAGATGGCCTTGAAACCGATGTACCAACCACTCGACTGCGGAGGTCTTACATACATCGTTGAAATTATTTGCAGTTTGCCTCACGATGTGTTCCTTCGCCGTAGGAATATCAGATCAATGTATATGTCGCAGCCTACTGGTTAAAATAGCCGTTCAATCAAACCCTTTGACTGAACAACATCATTCAATCAAACAGCTATACGTCGTTTAGCCGACTTGTTGATTACAACGTTCAATATTACAGCTAGACGACGCTTAGCCAACTGGTTAAATAGCAAATTAACTAAGGTGACCATTAGTTAAGTACTTAATTTGAAAGAATAGGAAGCCTTTTTTAATTTCTTGAAAGGTTATTCTTGAATAAAGTTTAAGAGATGGCCAAAAGTTGATGAATAAAAAACAAAATTAAACAAATATTGTTTATTGCACCTAGCAAAAATTACAACTCAAAAAATTTACAAAGCAGGAATCCATTTCATAATCCCGTAATTTCTCCTCGCATATTGTTTAAATTTTGATTCACTCGTATCACTCGTAAGTAACCTCATAATTTATGTTTCGTTTAATACACGTGTAAAGTAAAGGAGTATGCCCATTCGTAGTATCACCTTTACTCGTCCTTGTGCTTAACCAAACTAATACCAAAAAATAAGTAACAATTTTTAACAAAACTCTGATATACCAAGAAACTTCGCCGGAGATAAATCCACATAATAATTAGTAATTATTTTCACTTCCGTTTCATTCGCCGTGTTTTTTATTGATGATATTCTAATTTCATTGATAAATAGTCTCTTCGGTATTGCCATATATTAACGATCGGATCGATTGGTCAAAAATATATCGATACATTTCCACTGTCCTCTCGTGAAAGGGTAAAAGGAATACCAAAACAATTAATTTTCTTTAGTCTTTTTTAGCTTTCTCTAATATTTTAGTCATTATTCTTTTAAGAGTTTCTATATACAGATAGCTAATATCAATGTTTGCTAAAACAATTATTTTTAAATTAATTAATTATTTTATATGAATTATTGGATAGTTGTAATATTTATTGGATAAGATAGACTTAATCATTTTATAGTTTTAATCTTCTACAATTAAATAGGTATTATCAAAATGATGATAGGAGAAATTCGTAACTTGAAAGTCTTTGGTGTTTAATTTCTATTTTACCATTGAAATAGAGTCAAATAGTTTTTAATAATTGAATATATACTTAAAAAATCTACAATATATCATAAAAATCATTATGGTACAAAAATCATTTTTGGCGATACTAAAGTCCATACTACAATGGGCATTCTCCTTTACTACTTACTTTCTACTATCTTGAAACTATCACGAACCACGGCTAGTTGACGCCATATTCAAAACAAAACGCACCTAGCGCTGCGGTTTTGAACGCTGAACTAATTAAATTAGACCGCGGCTTTTGAATCAGTTGTAGTGTTGAACGTTTTGAGCGACTCAAGTATTCAATTAATAAGCTAGACATATGATTGAGTGGCGTTGTTGAGTCAAAGGGCTAGCTGTTTGATTGAACGGCTATTTTAACCAGTTGGCTGCGACATATATATGGAATTCGTAACACAAATAACACATTGGTACACGGCAAAGTCGGCCCCGGTCTCCTGGAATCATCCAATTGGTGGACCAGCTCCGAGACCACAGCGCCGCGCCGCTCAATATGTAAAGAGATATATCAAAGTGACCGTGAAGGCTGCCCCATTAATTAGGGGCGGGTTGCCATTGACTGTGATATTGGCCCCGATAGAGATAAGGATAAGTCATTTGTTTTGTCGAAAAAGGGATGTGAGAAATGTCTGCTTTGTAGGGTTAGTGCATACTTATATAATACAACGGAAGTTGTAGTTTGTATATGTGTATATAATGATAATAATAATAAGTGCGTAGGGAAGTGACGACCCCATCGCCCGCTGGTGGGACATTTAATGCGCCTTGACTGCCATTAATGCCCCATCAGTGCAGTCAGTCTCCCTCAGGGCAGCTTGTGGCGAGCTGTCGGTGAGTTGCGTCACATAGGGTTCCGATGTACTTCAGGGGGGCGTATTCCATTCGCCTCTGTCTTGCCTTAACCAGACGATCTTCAGCGAGTCGCAGACATACCTCTCTACACCCTTAGCCGTTCACACCAATGTTGCTCTCTTCGCACCAATATTGGTCTGCTTTTTTGGGGGGCCCATTTAGTGAGCGGCGAGTCACCACCTGCCATATTTAAAATCAATTAAGAGGCTGTGAGAAGGCAGGTGACCGGACTCTCTTCCATAGTCCGGTTCTCATTACCACCTAAATCGAAATGCTATAGTCCACAAACTTTTTGACCACAAATGACAATAGTTTCTATGCATCTAACTGGGTGTAGTCTTTAGCTGCATTTTTCATGATGCAGATAGAGATACCCAAGCCCGCCAATTTTATTTTTGACTTAGCGGACTCCATTACCGCGGCGTACGTCGATTCGGTGCCCGGGGGCACCGTTACAACCACCACCGCACAGGCGGATGGCTTAGGCACCTTCCGTGGGCCGGGGTCGACTACACTAATTCTTGGAGCTCTCGTCGATACCGCGACCTTCTTTGGGGCGTTGGCAGGCCATTGTCTCGCCACCGCAGCCCAAGAGGTGCTCCGAGAGACCCCCTGAAAGGAGTCCTGGCGGCCACCGTTCGGGACGGCAGGCGTTAGGCCTCCTTTCTTGCCCTTGCCTCTTCTTTTTCTTCTTTTTTCTGCCCCCTCCGTCAGACGGTGCAGTTGGAGCTGCTGCCGCCCGACGGCGCTCATGGGTGAGAGGGGGTCTCCGACCCATGTCCGGGAAGAAGCGACGCATGAGGTCGGACTGAAACCTCGAGAACTCTCTATCCATGATGACAGAGAGCTGGCTCCAGTCCGGCACCGCCGATTCCTCCCGGCGCTCCTGCGATGTTGACGGAGGGGCAGGCTCTTTCGCTTGCCGGCCCCTTGTCGCCTTTCCCGCTTTTCTAATCGCTGAAAGCGCGTCACAGGCTCTCTCCTGTGACGGCCCTTGCGACACCTGGTGTTGAGAGGCTGTTTTTGAGAGCTTCGTTCTCTTGTTTGAGGTTCTCCACCTCGTTGGCCAGCACGGCTAGGCGGGCGGTGAGCTGCTCCATGACAGGGCGTGACAGCAAGTACGAGTTCTCCCTGTCCCGCTTTTCGTTCCACTCGCACAGCTCCTTCGTACCCGCCTTTAAGGTGGAGAGCGCGGCGCGGACGCTCTTTACCATCTCCGCGCGGGTGCTCCTGGGCCTGTCCGCGGTCTTTTCGACATCGGATAGGCATGAAACCTAATCTGTACACTGAGAGAAAATTATTGTCATTGTATCAAAAAAACTTTAACCCCACACAACCGTTTAAGGCAAATTGATATAGATACAAAGTTTTTATTGTCAGATGTTTATTGTGATTATAACAACATTTATTAGCAATGTTAAACGTTGTTACCAATACAATTTTTATTAACAATGTGAAACTTTGTTCCGGATACAAGTTTTTGTTGTCAATTTAACAACATAAACATTGTTAAGTTCAAAAAATTCGCAAGATTTTATTTTGTTGTTTTAACAATTTTACTTTGCTAAGGTGACTTTCTGTTTTGTCAATATGGCAAAACAGTCAACTACTCCAGTATACCAACCTTGCTACCCTAACAAAGGAAGCACACGCTTCTGAAACTGATTTTTAAGACGTTGGCTTTAATTTTAAATAATAATCTACTGATGATTAATAATGCATGCCCCAATAAGAGGCAAATCGTAGTAGACCTTAAAACATTTTCTGTTCCATACAAGTGTAACGTATCCAAAATGTACAGAACAGCAAATATTTAAGGTCAACCGATTTGCTTCATATTTGGGGTATGCACTACTAATTATCAGTAGATTATTATTTTGAATTAAAGCCAACGTCTTACAAATTACCTGTATAAGAGGTTCAGAAGAGTGCACTACCTTTGTCAGGGTAGCAAAAAGGTGGGTATACTGGAGAAGCTGACACCAACGCAAAAATATAAAAAGGATTCAGAATGTGACCTACTTAGGAGACATTCTATTATTAGTGGCAGTGAATTTTCATTGGGTCAGGGTTCAGAAAATTTAAAGAAAACATAATCATAGTTAATTATTTTTATTGTCATAAAAAACCACCTTATAACCACCAATAATATTTATTAACATAATACATATTGGTTTGTGTTTTAGACTTTGCTTTTTAAGCAGAGAAAAAAAAAAGAAAAATGCAGACATTTTTTTCTTTATGTAAATTTTAGCCTGTAAGCAAATTAATTGTTAGGTTTCAAGTTTGCACATCACAACTATTCTTAATAATTTACAATAAAAATTAATATAAAAAAACATATAGTATAGCTATTAAAATGGTTTTCTCCTTTTAAGTTTAGTAATGGCTTATTACGAATTATGCACGACAGTCTTTATGTATTACCTATCCTTAAAACTAACAGAGACAAATGCCTTTTCACATTTATTTTATAACATATTAGGTTAAGGCCATAGATTTTGCCACTTTGTAACATAGTGTAACGTGTGTAGTACTCAACGGATTGCGCCATACAAAAGTTTGCCATGCTTGTCAATTTTGTATGGCGTTATCTACCGGATAGCTAATTAGGACTTTATTAGGAACCTGTGAAATCGGCCAGAGTGCTAAATACCAAAAGGACAACATGATTTTTCGTCACTTTCGCGTTACTGTACCAATTCAAATCGCTGATTTTTAAAATATACAAATTACATCATTTTCAGAATATGCTGTACAGATTCGGATTATGAGTGTCGTAAAATATCCAATCACAGATAATCTGTTATGGTTTGTTTTTATTAAATCTATAATATTTCCATATTAAATGGGATTATTTGGTAGCTAACAAACTTTTCTGCAAATGAAATATACTCTTCTGCGCTTAAAATATATAGCCAAGTGGGGCTATTAAATAATGGTAACTTATTGTACAAAAATATATAAAGATCAAAAGAAAGACGCAGTAGAAGGAATGCATCATAGAACATTTGAACTAAAATATTATGTACCAAAATACAAAAATAAAAAACTACATTTGGTAATATGTTAGTATCTACATACTAAATAGTTAGTTCCTACTACATGTAACTAGACATATATAACTATTGCTGAAACAACAAATCATTTCTGACTTTATTCAGGTATACTCATAGAGCATTGTGTGTGCTCCATGAGTATACTTCACATGCATTTTCTACTGTTGATGACAAATCAGATATATATAGGTATTGCCAGTAATGGCTGATCTGTTTTACTTATATTGCTCACAACTACATAGCAAAATAATAATAAAAAAAGAAAACAAACATATTCTTTAACATATTTTTCAATGGCACATCGTAACTTAATTTTATCCACTACTTTTGTGGTTAAGAACGCTAGTTCGTCGCCATTTGCTTGAAGGAGGAAGTCAAGCGTCATGTTTTCTTCTGAAATTAACAAAATCAATGATAAAACCTACTACGCAGAACAGCAAAGTATGACTGTGGCATGAATATTATACTCATGATATTATTGTGTCATACCACTTTATAAAACTTTAGTGGAAACAGGTTGCTACCAAGTTATTATTACCTACTGCACTAAAATCCTATAATAAATGATAGTGTAAAAGTTGTAACTGGATAATATTGGTTAGTCTAGGCGTTAAGCGCTTCCAGCATTTTTGCTGTGAGGGAGGCTGGCTTAACTAGTCAGAAATTCAGAATCAGAAAGCCCCAACCTTAATGTATAGAGCAGCCTTGTAGATGGTGGAAAAGTGTTTGTCTGGGGTGGTCAAATTTTTACCAGCAAAAACTAAGTTTTACACATAGGTATCATACTGTTAATGACATTGATTCTGCTCATGAGACATACAATGGGAAAAATACTTATAGACAATTTGCATATAATTTACACTTCAAATGACTTACTACCTGGGAAGAATATCAGTCAAAATGTATAATCAAGTGCAGGTACTAGACCTGCACTTGATTATACATTTTAACTGATTTTGAAAAGTAGTTGCAGAAGGTTACAAATCTACCTTTTAACGTAAGTTTCTTTGCTCAAGTTGGAAAGTTTGCTCAGAGCACATATTTCGCAAATAATTTAGGGTTAGGACACTGAGGTAAGCAAACCTTATGGGTAACAGGACAACAAGGGTGGTACTTACCCAACATTTTATTTGTCAGATGACTAAGTCCGGCATTTATTAAAAATACCCTTAGGGCCTCGTCGTCCATATTGAATATCTCGCAATTGTCACTCATTAAAATAGTTCTCAAAGTGGTTAAAAACCTATGTGATTTTTGATTCGTAGCACGTAACCGGTACCGGTATACTGATTTGGTCCATCAAAGGAATTATAGCAATTTATTGTAATCCTGTCAGGTGTTTAAACCGCTAAAACGAAATGATATATTCACACGCGCTCAACGATCACAGGCAAATGAAACAAAATCACAATAAAACTGACAAAGTTTGTTAAATCATTAGCTCCCCCCGCCGCCAATTCATGCCACTTACTTTGTCAATACGCCAAAGTTAATAATTAAAAATGTATCTCAGCACAAAAGGCACTTTGCTATTATTTTCTTTTGTGAATCAAACAATTTTAAATTTTGATAGATCGACAAAATATGGAAATCGTTGACAACGTAAAGTTGCGACAGTGTTAATAATACTATAACTTAAATAAAATGACAAATAACGTATTGTCCACAGATTCATAAAAGTTTGACAATAAAAACTTTGTGGCCATAGATAAATTAATTTATATTCTTTACCTATGTATTTTGATGCAAATACAAAAAAATATTGACAACGTTTTTATTGTGGCTTTGTTAGCTATATTTTTCCTCAGTGTACCTAGTAGTGACTATAACTTATAATGTTTGAGGTATCCTATTCCTTAGTTCTTAAGGAACTTCTTTTTAAACCACTATGGTTTCAAGCGGACTTCCGGCCTGCCTGATGATAGGCAGTCACCGTAGACTATAGACGCCTGCCACGCCAGGAGTTTCACAACCGCTTGCCGACCTTCTAGGAACCTGCTTACTATCTTCTTGAAAAACTTCAAACTGTAGTGCTCGGGAAAAGCCTCGAGAAGGGTAATTCCACAATCAGAGAGCGTGCGAACGAAAATTTATCTTAATTAGGTGAAGATGATCCTTCTGCGTGGGAAGATGAACACCGGCCACTTATGATCTCCAAGTTTTCTTTTTCAATTGTAAAACCTTTCCTTTTCGTTTGCATTGTGGTAAAATGGCATTTTACGACAAAGACATTTTGCGGAGAGTTACTGCGATGGGCTATGAACAAAGCGTGCAGTTTAACTCGTGCGAACATTTGCTAGTTTTAAAGAGAAGCTTTCTTGCGCGAGCTCCCATTCTGTCTATTGTGCAAGATGGCGTCCATTGTCGCTATCAGATAAGATCCGGCACACTCGGCGCTTACACTGGTGGATCAAAGAAATGTATCACACCATCTTTCTTTGTCAGATTCTCCACAAAACTGATTATACATTACTTACCAGGTGTTCCTTCACTTGCCGTGGGTTGTTTCTGCAAAGTTCCGACCATTTGATATAATGTCCTCTGGCCGTTACGCGTGTAAGCGTGACAAACAGAGGATATACAACTTGTCAACTTACTTTTTTCTACAGTTATAAAGTCAAAACAACCTTTATTCAAGATATCCCTCTCTTTTTCTTAATCGTATTGTTCACTTGGTGACGCTCGTGCTTTGTCTGAAGTATCTGATCATTCTTCGTTTGGAACTTGACCAATCAAGTCAATTGTCAATCTCTTGGCCACTGTAACTGTACCAATTTTTTTTATGTCAGGAAAATGCTTTTCGCATACCCCGCGGCTCAGGAAACCGCGGGGTTATGTCGGACGCGCGCGGCCTACCGACTAAAAACCTGACAATGCCCCTTACTGACGCCTTGCCGCGAGAGCTTCGATCGTCGATCCCCCATCAGATGAAGGGGCAGGGACACGCCGAAAAGAGCTGCATCGCGGCATGACAAGGTCATCGGAACTCACGAGAATACTTCCACGACCTCGTCGGCGTTGGCCCGCGTCGTGCGGGCCCCTCTCGACCCCTGTTGGGGGGGCGTCAATCCCCCGGGGCACCCGGACCGACGACTGATGATGACCATTGAATAGCAGGGATCGGCCTTCCCGAGCCAGGCCTCTGCTGGTCGCCGACAGGAGGAATGAAGCGCGCGAACGCACGCCTCCTTCGCCCCGTACGCCTACGGCAGCATGCCTGCCCAGTGTATACTTCTAGATTTTAAATCGCTCGTGCAAGCTACCTCGCTGCAGGCTCTCCTTCGTTCTAAGTATATGCATGGTGCATTCTGCTCATTGTCAATCTCTTGGTCACTGTAAGTGACAAGTCGGTATTGGTTTCAATTTGGTCGCTCCAACGGGTTGGTGGTGACGTCAACCTTACTGACTACCACCAATCTCAAGGTTATTTAAGTCTGCGAGCAATTACAGGCACTCACTGGTAAACAAATATAAAATTTGAGGGACACAAAGAAGAAAGAAAATAACTCTATACCAAGTTAAAGATATTTGTAACTTGAGACTGTGCTATGCTGTAGTTCTAGATACATCAATTAATTAAAACCTAACCACTTGCCCGCCAGTGTATGCTTCAAGATTTTAAATCGCTCGCGCAAGCTGCCTCGCTGCAGGCTCTCCTTCGTTCTGGGTATAAGCATGGTGCATTTTCACTTTCCTCTTTATAATCTTATAAAGTAAAAGTACCCATTGTTAGCTTATTGTCATAAAGAAATGAAATTTCAAAAATGCAAATTACTTTTGGCAATGACATTATTGGAGTGACCGAAATGTGAAGAATTTTATTCAAAATCAGATAATCTTTATTCAACGGAAGGATTATAAATTGATAATTAATCAACGATTACATTTCATCTTAAATATAACATTATTTAATACAAAGTCTTTATTTTAAAAGTCGCGTCTTTATTCCATCACTGAGGTGTTCTACTTTATCTGTAAGTTGAGTAAAAGATTCAGATTGTTCTCTAGAATTGAACTTAACGACTCAAGATATAGTGTATAAATTGGCTTCTTGTATGTTAGCCTCAACTATGAACGTTTGGTCGATTGTAACGTTGTAACGTATACGTTTTTCTAAAAGAGATGTTTACGTCTCGTTGTCCAACTGGCGCTAAGTCTGCTCTGTGGTTCACAGATATTATTCTATACTGTGGCACCGCATTCCTTTGCCGATTTTTTTCGCTCCGTTGCCGAATAAGCAGGCGGCCGGTAACGGTCGCGAGAATCATTCCAGACACTTAACGAGACCTACGTGACGTTCTTCTCGTGTCAACTTTAAATTTTATAAACTTTCATTTATTAGCGATCGTTGCTTATTACTATCATCATAAATAGTTTTTATAAACATTAGTTTGTATGTGGTAAACCCTACTTATCTAGGGTCCAAATACACGGTTGGCCAACCCTTGTTCAGAATTACCTGGACGTCCTCTTCTGCTTTGAAGACCTGGGAACTACGCGGCCACTCCTCGCATTCTTGATTTCGTCGCAGGGGAGTAATAGGCAAATCTACCTTCCACCAGATAAAGGAATTGTGACCTGTTCCTTACTCCGACCCGTTCAATAAATTTGTGTGCGTAAGGAAGATGAATCTTTCTTTTAATTGATTCCCTTAACGCCACACTGGCGCCCAACGTGGGGCAGAGGCAACGTGGGGCGGTCGATTAATAGGCGAGACTACTCTTAGACAAAACCTGAGGTCCTACTGCCCCGTAGTTTCCTGATGGTTGCCCGGAGCAGGAGTTCCACGGGACAAAAAGAAAGAAAATAGAAAAACTAAATTGGAGAGAAATGAAATAAATCTTTCTAGTGTTATGGGTATTTATTATCCTTAATTTAACTACCCTTATAGATAATATTTAATTATGAAATTCCTAGCTAAGCGGTAGGGGTGATTACGGGTTCTTTAAATTGGTTGTTTTTGGCATGAGCGAATCACTTAAATGAAGAAAAAAAAAGATATTAGGGTTTCCTAAGGAAATACCACAGTTACAGTACCTATTTTTAAAGTAAAAGGGTCTGCGTGACCAACCTCGCAGTCCGGATCAATGCAGGTACCTCCTGAGACCGCACAGAAACAGCAATCGCCTCAGGGATCACTCTTTGTATATTCAGACTCAACTGCTCATCTTTCTTTTACTTCTTAAATTGTTAAATTCTTAATTTTTTAAATTCGTTAAATTTCTTAAAATTGTAAAATTGTTGAATTGTTAAATTCCATTTCATTCCACCATGTGCAAAATACTGCGTGGCTCGGCTCGAGGCACTCACCATTAAAACCAGGATATTCCCGTATTCTGAGATTCCTCGGCGTCTGCTCCCACTTCGCAATCCACCTCAGTTGACTCCGACTGAGATCAGCAAGCCAGACTGATAAAAATATGCAAGTACCAAATCGGTAACAAGTTCATTTGTAGAACCACGGAGAGATCACATTGAAAATTTGAAGTCCTCTCACTACGGAGGTTGGAGGCCAAAAGACCGTTCGAAAAAATCAAATATTCAAATCCCCTCGGACGGGAAGACGACCACCTCAACAAAGATTTCTCCCCACAATTTTATAAATGCCTCTCGACACCTTTTTTTTTTAATGTTAGGAAAATGCGTTACGCATACCCACGGCTCAGGAAAACCGCGGGGTTATGCCGGACTCTCCGCGCGCTTGGAGGCCTAGTGCCAGCCAAACCACGGCCGACTAAAAACCTAACAATGCCCCTCACTGACGCCTTGCCGTGAGAGCTTCGATCGTCGGCGGGTCCTCCCCCCATCAGATGAGGGGGGGGACACGCCAAGGGGAGCTGCATCGCAGCGTGACAAGGTCATGGGAACTCGTGAGAATACTTCCACGACCATGCCTCTCGATACCTACCTGCGATATTTTCGTTAAATAAAATTCTCCTCAACCAAAATGTGATTATTTCTTTAATCACAGATGACAAAAACCTACTTATTTT
Source organism: Scirpophaga incertulas (assembly GCA_036419045.1). NCBI lineage: Eukaryota > Metazoa > Arthropoda > Insecta > Lepidoptera > Crambidae > Scirpophaga > Scirpophaga incertulas. Next base: position 23,957 of record JAYEAL010000575.1, on the reverse strand, counting down.
TCAGTCTGCCACCCTCAAACAATCATCCCTTTGAAATAGGGTTGAAACAACCTGTTTCTAAATGTCAATAACTAGACGGTCTGTAAGAAAATCACCCCATATCAAAATTGCGTGACTAAAGTGGCAATATTCTTGAAATCTGAACAACCAGATATTCGACATCTCCCTCGCTCTCATACGTCATAATGAAGGAAAAAAAGAAGGATTGATATTTTAATTGCTACGTTTAAATACAGAACTGAACAAAAGCAAACTAAAATTTGTTCTCTACGAAACTCTTTAAGCCAACGAAAGGCATGGCAGCGGACGCAGTCTTGACTATCCGAACTCATAACGCTCACATCAAGCTACTGGAAATACTAACAGAGGGTAACTCAGCCAATAAACAATCAAAAAGACAAAGCACTCGAGGTGTATTTTAGGATTATATACATATGTAAAAATGTACTTTAGGATCAATTCGTTGTCCCTTTGTCAAGACCCTTCTTTCCAGGAACGTCTACAGGGATCTAGTTAAAATAATATGAAATACTCAGGTCTGCAATCCCTTGGAAGTAAAAAAATGAAACAAAGAACCGACATAATAGGAAGATACGGCATTTTATCCTTTGTTAATGCTGCAATTATGACGGTAGATCATGCTAGAATCATGAAATTTGAACCATGAAGCAATATCACAAGTAAAAAAATCTGAAAACGCTGAATTTATAAATGCAACACCAAAAAATAAAAAATCGGACATTTGCATTTACAAGGAAATCAATCAGTGATCTAGGATCATGAAAAATGACATGAAGCAATATCAGTGAAAAGAAACCTTAAAATCAAACTAAATTATAAATAAAAAATCTTTCCCAAATCGTCGTCAATCGGCACCGTTCCAGAAGGTCGCACGCTAATCCGCTGTGCCAGATATGATCCAGCCTTCCGATCACGTGTCGACTCGATTCGCCTGCAGATGCATTCTTTAAAGACTCTATGGGCACTTTTCCCCCAGGGTTTTTGAATCTCGACCGAATTTACAGCAGAGCCAGCCGTAATAGCGGTATCAATATCATAATTACAATTGATGGAAAAAACTCGAAAAACATACAGTTGTAACTGCATCACATTAAAATATTTTATTGCAGATTTTTGATACTCGCAAGGTAATCAAAATCTATAGATTATTTTCCAGTAACCCAGATACATAAAATTTGGTGTGAAGCAAAAACAATTAGTACACGGAAAGAATAATATCCGGACCATAGATTTGTAGTTGCAACATGACCAAAATTTTATTTTTCTTTATTAAAACCTTCTTTTCAATGCGAATCCAACTTGCAGTTGGCTGGATTTATCAAACCTTCATCTCCATCGATGTGTTTACAGAATAACGTATTTTCAATTGTTATAATTATTATATTAACAAGAGGCACGTGTAATAATGGCGGAAATTCAAACAATAATGAATAATTCATACTTGTTTCACAATAGCGCGGAAACAACAGTAAGAAAATTGTTTATTGAAACGACAAGAATATACATTAATTTTACAAAGTCGAGATTGGCTCTGGGTGAATACAGCAAGAAATTCTTTGATCTCAATCGAAACTTGACAAGGCGGCCATATTATTGTCGAGTTCGGAGAGAAATTGAATGAAGAATCGTAAAATGAAGGGTAGACTTGCTACGAACAATAAAAATATCCATAATAAAGAAGGTGATTGTCAAATAACATTTATTTATGATACGAATGTTTCACCACGTTAACTCTGCATCCGGGATAGTTGCATGGGGATACCTTCTGCAATAGAGCGTTTAGGAAAGGTAAGACACAATAATGTGGTTACTGGAAAATGTGACTAAAAATCAGCACCACAAGGTGGTAGGTAGAATGTGCAAGAAGAATCACGTGTATTTATGTTACTAAATTGACGGTCCCTACTGTTAGGTTTGCTGTATTTTCAATAATCAATACCTTTGCTTTGTTTCTTTTTAAATTATTTGGCAGTATGTTTTATATTCTTTTAAATGTAATAACGTGCTTAAACTATTATTTGAATATGGCAACGCTTGATTGTGTCTGATTGGCTGTATGGTTTGGCGCGTAAACTGCTATAACATGAATGCCACCTGTTTTCGTGAGGCAATCGGAGAGATGCGCTTTTACTGACAAGCATGGATTAAAAAGGCGCGCGGCTGGCCGCGACGGGGATTCAAGCGTTGTTGGTCGCTTGGGGTTAATCGCAACGATCAGTAAGAAATACCTGTAGACTAGTGAGCGTTAAGTATAAGTTTGTTAAGAAAATTATAAAAAGTAATACATTAAGTGAATGTGTAGTGATTGTTTGATTTGGAAAGTCCTCCCATTTAGTGAAGATCTCTCGTATCGTACCAAGGAGCTGTTACGACTTTAACACTACGTATAAATGTCATGTCGAAAATGGTCAATATTTTTTATTACACATATGGCTTTAGATTGTCCATACACTCATACATGTTTTTTTTTAAATTGTATGTATTATACTACATACACAAACCGGATATGAGAACAAGTATTATAATTTTACGGAATTGGTGCCGTAGACGCGGATATGTATGCTTGTCATTTTGTAATACTCGGTGCAAACGCGGTCTTGTCAAACTTAACGTCATTCACGGTCTTCATTAATTTATTTTTTATATTATTCCTTAAAGATCTAGAGATGTTTAAGGTACCATTGTAAACAAATAATTATATTTTTTTCTTTTCATACAGGTTTTTTTTTTTTTTTATACTACAACGGTAGCAAAAAAGCTTACGGCCTGCCTGATGGTAAGCAGTCACCGTCGCCTATGGACGCTTGCAACACCAGGGGCATCACAAACGCTTTGCCGACCTTTTTAAAAACCTATTTACTCCCTTTTTGAAGAACCCCATACTGTAATCCCCCGGGAAAGCCTCAGCAGGGAGCTCGTTCCACAATCGGAGCGTGCGCGGAAGGAAATTTCGTTGAAACCGCACTGTGCGTGACCATTTAGGCTCCAGCATGTGAGGATGAACACCCTGCCGATGGCGAGCGGTGCGATGGTAGAATGTGGCCGTGGGCATCATGTCGAACAATTCTTTGGAACACAACCCGTTGTATAAGCGATAGAAAACACACAAAGAGGCACAGTCTCTTCTCAGACTTAAGGGCTCAATACCGCATGTGAGAATGGGATCGTCAACGATACGCTCAGCGCGTCTTTGGACCGAATCAAAAGGATCAAGTTGGTATCGAGGTGCTCCCGCCCACAGGTGACAGCAGTACTCCATATGGGGCCTGACTTGCGATTTGTATAATAGCAGTCGTTGCCTCGGAAGGAAGTACCGCTTAGCTCTGTTAAGCACACCTAGTTTTTTAGAAGCCAACTTGACCTTGTCATCTAAGTGACTTCGGAATTGAACGTCACTGGAGATGTTGACACCGAGTAATACTAGCATTTTATCATAAAAAATTGCATTATTTCTTCTTACGTACAAATGGTTATCTAAGATTTGTCTGATGTGGCTTTATTTCAATAACGGTGTAAAAACGGTCATCTGTCTGTCTTTTATAGAAAATATACATAAATTAAATACCTTTACAAAATGTCTAACTATAATAACACATTACGCAAACAATATATTCAAAGCTGAAAGTATTTTAATTTCTAGAGCGATTTGACCTTTCATTTCACTCTACTGTAAACCTTAGTTTTAGACTTATCCTCTTATACGTAGGGACCGTCGAGCTATCTCGCTTGCACTGCCGTTTATTTATACTTTAAGCTTATAGAGCTGGTGTCTTAAGTATTAATAATACTTAAGACACCAGCTCACCTATCATGAGCTTAAAGTATAAATAAACAGTAGTGCAAGCGAGATAGCGCCATACCGAGAACAAGAGCGGTGTCTCTGTTACTCTAAGCGGTCATAGAAAAGATTTAGACGTCAATGTTTGCAAACTTTATTGTATAGAAAACATGTCGTTACCGCCTCTTATACCTTGAATCCATTACTCCTAGTCTGGTCAGTACAATGTGATAGACAATGGCCTGTATTCGAAGATTGCTCTCTTGTTTATTTAATAAATAAGGAACGTCAATCTATACTAATATTATAAAGAGGAAAGATTTGTTTGTTTGTTTGTTTGTAATGAATAGGCTCCGAAACTACTGAACCGATTTCAAAAATTCTTTCACCTTTGGAAAGCTACATTATCCCCGAGTAACATAGGTTACTTTTTATCCCGGAAAAATCGACAGATCCCACGGGATGCGCAAAAAGGCTTCGCTCAAAAACTACTGCACAGATTTTCATGCGGTATTCATCAATAGATAGAAGGATTCTTGAGCAAGGTTTTGCGGTATTTTGTATCTCGGAAAAACAGATAGTCCCACGGGAAGCGCGATAAAATCTTCGCGCCATAAACCGACTTCCGCGCATATGTAGCCGTGGCCAAAGCTATGACCATTAACCCTCTATAGACCCAATTCCGAAATCCACGCAGGCGAAGCCGCGGGCAGAAAGCTATAAGAAACAAACTGAATTCTTTGAAATCTCTATACAAAACTTCAAATACATCAAAACAAGAATTACGTGTACATTTTGAAAATGTCTAAATAACAAGGATAACGCTACACATTCAATAGATATAATTATTCATAGACCGCCAAAGTACGGGTACGACTGAAACAGATTTATAATGATGGCCGCAAAATAATTCATAGCGATCCTTAGCCACCGTTATTGTGCACGCTTCTAGCAAACTTGTCATAATACACTCTGAATTAGTAATTACTTGACCCTGAATGTCATTTTAAAGCTGCCCCATTTCAGTTATCCCGTTAAACGATTATCCAGTTGGTAGGATTTATGAATTGTTTTGTCCGCTCGGCTATAAATGAGAGGGGAGGTATATTCGTGTGTAAGTCGGGGCTGATATGTATCACTGCGACCTATTAAGATCTATTGTGACCAGCCTCCTATGTAGGTTCTATGTAGGCCCTACAGTAGCTCCCGAGGGGAGGTATAACGTATGGGGGGTATACGAGCAGCCATTGGTATGTTCGCCCTTTTTTTTTATTATTTTTTTTCCCCTGAGGAAAATGCATTAAATTGCATACCCCGGCTGTGGCGAGCCGGCGGTTATGTGGGGCTCTCCTCCCCAGAAGGGGGAGGTCTACCCACTAAAAACCTCAGGGATGGCCTTCCTCAGGCATGTAGGGAGCCACCGGGAACATCAAGCAACTTCCGAGAACCCCCAGCCTCCACTCCCCTGCCTAGAGGGGAGCCCTCCTTGGGGGAGGCTACACTACCTCCCCCGGTCTCCTCCACCGACGACGCCCCCCGGCCACGGAAGGGGCGTGGTCTATCCCAGGTCGCCGTAGCAGTCGCGACTTCCTCGCGCCCGCCGGCGACCCGCGGCGGCACCGCTGCTGTGCCGCCCGGCGCCGCCTTCTTCGAGCGGGATCGGCCATCTCCCGACCCCGCTCGGCGGCCTCCTTCTGGAGCATCACTGCTTCACAGAAGGAGGCCACAGCCCTCCAACCTCCCTCGTCCGCCAGCATTGCCGCAATCAATGCCGGCGGAGACAGATCTCGCCCGATCTCTGCGACCAAGACTCGGCGCTCAGAGGCCCACGCGGGGCACTCCGCCAGCGTGTGCTGGGCCGAGTCGAGGTCGGATGCGCAGTGGTGGCAATGTGTCGATCCCTCCCGTCCTATTCGACATAGATACTCACCGAAGCAGCCGTGCCCGGTGAGTATCTGAGTCAATCGGTAGGTGACCTCCTCCTTCCCGTGGAGCCAAGCTTCGAGGTGCGGCAGTACGGCACCGACGGCCCGCTGGCGCGCGCAGATCCGTAATTCGAGCTGCGCACGCCAGGCCGCCACAATCCGTCGGTGCCACTCCCGCTTAGGCACTTCGTGCGCGGGTTCCAGGGCGCTCCCCTCATCGGAGTCGGTGTCGAGTCAATATATTTTTTTTTCCTTATTCGTACGTACGGACAAGGTTTTTGATTTTTTTTTAACCTTTTTTTTCTTTTATTTTGTTTATTGACGTCAATAAGTGCCTGTAAAGGTCTATGTTGAATAAAGATTATTTTGATTTTGATTTTGATCGCCCCCCCGGTCGACACGCCGCGACGCATACGTCGCCGCGTACATGTCGGCCAGGATGTGGAATGGGGGGGAGCGTCCCAGAACCTTCGCCGCCTCGTACGAGATTGTACGGTAGCCTCGTACGATCCGTATGGCCATTATCCACTGCAGGCTCCGTAGCAGAGCTCTGCATGGTATGTTCGCCCTACAGTAGAACGTATCGTAACCAATCGTAACGTTGTGTTATAACAACATGATTAAGTTTAGGAACTACAACAAATAGGAAAAAGTTATTTAAATGAGGACCTTATTATCAAATTTATAACATTTGATTATTTTCCATTCTATCTAGGTATTGTACTAATGATGTCTCTTTTCTTTCGTCAAGTCAATTCACTAATTAAACCAAATTGTCATATGTAAATACTAGTGATTTTACAGATATCAATACTCGAAAATCATTGAATATTTAATGTACCAGGTCGTCTTTACAGATCATTAAATTAAATATTTTAAAGATTAATCATAATCTTTATCAGATTAAGACGAAAGGATTTTCTCTCTCCCTTATGAAATCAGGATGGCACCAACTCGGGCCTCATTTAAACGAAAGGTCCGTAAACATTTCTCGGATATTATGGCACAAGCTTGATCTTGCAAGGATGTTGTAAAGGAATTGGCAGATATTAAATAATTAATATTTACATAGTTTATATATTGTTATTGATTTATATAAATATATATTTATACTTGTATATATATGTTACTACATAGTTTATCTATACATATAATAAGACAGTAAAAATATTTTGTCTGTACATTTAGTATTTTTGACTGAAATGGATAGAGGGGCAATTAAATAGATTATTAGAAAGCAAAAAAAATTTTTTTGGAATTTTTTGTCTGTCTGTCTGTATGTATGTTCACGTTTATCTCCGAAAGTACTGAACCGATTTGCTTGAAACTTTCACTATTTGCTTTGTTTTACCTCAGAGTAATATCTAAACTTTGTTTCATCAAAATCGGTTCATTAAAAAAAAAGTTATCGTCATTTTAATGAACTCAAATAAATAAAACTGGAGTGTCATCTGTGAAAATTGAAGACGGTGAAATTTTAATCAAAAGTACTGTGAAAATAGTATTTGTGGAAAAGCTCATTGTTTTGTGCCATACTATACATACATACATACTAATATTATAAATGCGAAAGTAACTCTGTCTGTCTGTCTGTCTGTTCCGCTTTCACACCAAAACTACTGAACCGATTTAAATGAAATTTGGTACACAGATAGTCTGGAGCCTGAGAAAGGACATAGGCTACTTTTTCATGCAAAAAAGGTTGTAAAGGGTTGTAAAAGGTTGAAAGGAGGGATTATTGGTTGTATGGAAATATTGTTAAAACTACTGAACCGATTTAAATGAAATTTGGTACACAGATAGTCTAGAGGCTGAGAAAGGACAGAGGCTACCTTTTAAAGCAGAAAAGGGTTGTAAAAGGTTGAAAGGAGGGGGTGAAAGGTTGTATGGCAGTATTGTTAAAACATATCCTTCCTGTGGGAAATTCGAATATAACGCGGGCGAAGCCGCGGGCGGAAAGCTAGTTAAATATATGTATATAATTGTATTATATATTAGTTTATAATAATATGTATCCTGCAGCATTTTATTCATACAGATACCTTCATATTTAAGTATAGACCTATCAAAATCTCGATGCACCTACACCACATCTCCACACCACCCAAAGGTTGGCTGGTAGAGAATACCTTAGGTATTAAGCCCGCCTATGTAATTTTTTTTTGCATAAAGTTTAATAAATAAATAAATAAATAAAGGATTTATCTATCAAGCGCAAGGCTACAAATTGTAAATTATGTTCTAGTAAGTTCGCAGCGTTCATTAATGATCGTCAGCCTTTTCGAAAGCTTACACATAAGTGCGAGGAAACCAGTTGAACCAGTACTCGCATAATGAGACATTTAGATAGTCAATCGTAAAAAGTCACATGATATGGCGAAAAGTTTAATTTTTATTCACGTTGAGATCATGAAATTTGGAACCAATTAAACTAAAACGTGAGCCTCCTTCAAATTAACACGTGTCACGATGAGTGTCACGTCGGACAAATCTGGCTCATTAAGGAGAGCACGCGGCCCTCTGCACCCACTAAAGTCTGTTACCTCTTTATCCTTAAATTGGATGCTGAACGGTGTTTTTTAAGAATTACAGTTTCTCAGACAGGGTTTAACGTTACCTTAAAACTATTTAATATTATATTTTTTTTTGCCTATACTATATCGCCTCAAGATAAGAGATGTTTTTATCACCGTAAGAGCGAAAGATTAATGTACATTAAATATTCGAAAAACGGAAAACATATACATATCAGAATCGACCCTGGGCTGATTCGTAAATCAGTGCCGAGACCACAGCAACGCTGCCACTCCTTGCTAAGCTCTTTCGCTCCTTGGCTGCAATAATGTGATATTCTCTTCCTCGGTTTCCTCGAGATCCGGATTGCTATTTGTCCGGATTAAATCGCACATATCAGGCTTTTGGCGGTCATGTCCAGCCAATTATTCACGTGTCCTCACTGTCCGGCGGCACTGGTAGTGTTAGGGGCAGTGGACTGTATTTTGGGGGTTTGTTCTCACGATATTAAAGTAAAAGGAAGAGCACAGTGAAACACGTCTTGCAGTTGATCGTAACAATAATGTAATGTTTACTGAGTCGCAACAAGAAAAAAATCTTGTTGAAATAAAAAATATTAATGTTAATGTTGCCAGCAACAGGTAGCAATATCCAACTTATGTTCCAAGCTAACCACATATGCACTGGTCAATAAAAATTAATAAAAAAAAATATATATTACTATATTGTATTATTATTCGCCAAGATCAGTATAATCTCGTAAAAATCGTAAAGGCACTTTTTATCGCAATTATATTAATATTTTCTACTTTTGTTGCTTTCAGAATAAATCCGTCACCTACTTTCACTTCCACTGGGCTTTTTAATGTAATGCACTCAGAATAATAATTGTCAGTGTGATCAGAACAACCACTATCTAATAACCACGTCACTGTATTCTTGTATTCTTGATGTAAGTGTTCGTTTAACTATGATGTCATTACTTGCACATTGAACGATGAATTATTTACTTGTGTATTTGCTGCCGTCCTTGATGTTCCTCTCTTCCATGTGAATCCCCTGTGACTTCCTCTTCCATGACCACGATAGTTACTTTTTCCTCTAAATGTATTTGTTTTCTTTACAGGGAAATTTCTTATAATGTGACCGGGCTGATTGCATCCAAAGCATACAAATTTCTTCTGTTGATTTGATGACTCTATATTAAAAGATTGCATGTTTAAATTGGTAGTTTCATTTTCTTTCTTCTGCTGTTCTAGTAATAACTTTGATTTAACATATTCAACAGACTTTTCTTTATCAGGCAAGGCATCTATGATATCAATTAAATGATTAAAGCTCTCTGGTAAACTCAGCAACAGATAATTCAACTTTTCTTCGTTGGAGGCTAACTCGCCGGTATTTTTCAATTCATTGACTAATTTTTCAAATTTATTTAGGAATTCAATAGGATTTTCTCCGTCGGCCATTTTGAGATCTAGTAATCTCCGTTTGCACAACAATTTGTTAGCACAACTTTTTGTTTCATATAAATCATTTAATTTGTTTAGCATGTCTTTTGCGGTGTTTTCTGCTATTATAATTTCAAGTTGTGAATCGCTAACACTTCCGACTATATAATTTCTTGCTTTGACATCCATTTTCTTCCACTCTGTAGATTCTTTTTCGGGCTTTGTTTCACTGACAGCCTCTAAGCAATTTTTCATTTCGAGGTATAGTTTTAGTCGAAACTTCCATTTAGAATAATTTGTTCCATCAAATGTATGCAAAATAATATTATACTTGTTTTCCGCCATAGCGATTTTTTTTAATCCATAAACATCAACCACGAACTTGCTACTATGAAAGAGTTTTTAATAGTAGACTGTTTGAAACATCCTTTTATTCAGGAGAAATTATAATATTTTTACATATGTTACATTCAAACGCACAAAGAAATAAAATTATTCGTTCTTACTCACGTCTTTCATTATTTAATCTTAGTAATAGGCAAAATCAGAAAAACCAGTCGGGTTTTTTTTTAATAAGGCAAAGAAATTACTGTAATTCCAACAGTTTTGTTGTAATCTTTATACAATAAATATATAATTCAAGTATCTCATACTCATTAGATATATTTTTTTTTTTCATTTTACATCCTATCCGTTTGTTATTAGGAGACAATTCACGGTGCCTTTAGTGAGAATTAATGTGTGCAAATCTTGTGAATAAATATATGTAAATATGAATGTCAATTTTACTTACAGTAAAGTTCAAGGAAATCCCCTTTTATATGACGCGCCTTAAAGGCAAATTTCGTTTATGTCAAATAACAAATAAAATTGTGGTTACAAAGCGCAAAGCTCACGTAATTGAAGTCAGCGGCGCGCACTGACGTATTGTTTCCGATTTATTACCGCGGGAACAATTTACTTCAGTAAGCAATGGTTGCTGTGTGGGGAAGACGACAGATGTCAAAAATCTTATTGTCCTCCGGCGTCGGCGGCAGCATGTTTTAAATCAGAACAAAGACTTAAATGAAATTATATTTTATTAAATTTATTCTTAGTTTATGCTGTGGGGAAATCCATATTTTGTATTCTTTAATTGAATTTTATTTTTTATCTTTTCTGATAATGAGTGCTAATGAAGTGGTAAATAGAAGTAAGCAGGCTTCATAAAAATTGTTTAATCACATGAGAAGTAAAAATTGATTTGTTAGTCTAAGCTATTATAATCTATAACAATTGAAGTTGTTAATTGTTGTCACTGTTGATTGTTAAGGATTACCTAAATGATAACACTGCTTGGGTTTAATTTTAATGACTTAACAGATATGTTGACCAATATTTTGACTATAGGGAATACTATAATGAAATTATGGCTGTTATAGGTTTAATGTGACCTTGTTTTACTAATTGACAACTCTGTAAATATATATCTCAAATACAGAAACAGGGAGAAAAAAAAATCCCCTTGCTAGTTTCCAGTACAAGGGCTCCCGCCGTAGACTTGTGAACGAATGACAATCTTTGACTTAACAAACTGATTGTAAACTGACTGACAAAGTGATAGGAAAATCCAATTTGAACAGTTTGTTTTCTTTGACTTAATTTAAGCAATAGGGAAAACTATTGTTACCGATTGACTCAGATACTCACCGGGCACGGCTGCTTCGGTGAGTATCTGTATCGAATAGGACGGGAGGGATCGACACATTGCCACCACTGCGCATCCGACATCGACTCGGCCCAGCACACGCTGGCGGAGTGCCCCGCGTGGGCCTCCGAGCGCCGAGTCTTAGTCGCAGAGATCGGGCGAGATCTGTCTCCGCCGGCATTGATTGCGGCAATGCTGGCGGACGAGGGAGGCTGGAGGGCTGTGGCCTCCTTCTGTGAAGCAGTGATGCTCCAGAAGGAGGCTGCCGAGCGGGGTCGGGAGATGGCCGATCCCGCTCGAAGGAGGCGGCGCCGGGCTCAGTAGCACAGCTGCGGCGTGGTCCATCCCGGGTCACCGGCGGGCGCGAGGAAGTCGCGACCGCTACGGCGCCCCTTCCATGGCCGGGGGGCGTCGTCGGTGGAGGAGACCGGGTTAGGTAGTAAGCCTCCCCCGAGGAGGGCTCCCCTGTGTCAACGGGGGAGCGGAAGCTGGGGGTTCCCGGAAGAAGCTAGATGTTCCCAGGGGCTCCCTACATGCCTGAGGAAGGCCATTCCTGAGGTTTTTAGTGGGTAGGCCTCCCCCTTCTGGGGAGGAGAGCCCCACATAACCGCCGGCTCGCCACAGCCGGGATATGCAATTTAATGCATTTTCCTCAGGGGAACCAAAAAAAAAAATAAAAAGGGAAAACTATTGTGAATGTAAAGGGTAACAAAAAACAAGTGCAGCTGATGAATTTTCAATCACTGAGACAACGCCGACGTTTTTTCAGTGTTCGGTGCAAACATGTAACCAAACACTTATTCTGACCTAATTCGCGCACCGCAAGCAATTCATAATTATTAGACAGTGCACATCAAAACATCGGTATGTCCGGGTGCATTCCAACATTGAACGCTGCAACATTTATAATTAATAAACATATTTTTTAAACTAAGTTTCTATACTTTAACCTCCACCGCAACCTTGCACCTCGAACATTGTATTCTCGATCACGTGATTACACGTATTGCATTCTCGATCACGTGATTACTGCGTAACACAGATGTTACGCAGTAATCACGTGATTGAGAATACAATACGAAGATAATCACAAGGAAAATGACATAACAATAAACAGTTTCATCTAATAAATAATAATATGTGTTTAGGACTTATGAGTTTCGGACCGCGGAAAAGGAAATTTAAAAAAGTAATAAAAAAAAAAGATTTTGACATTACGGTTTCGGTACTTGACTGTCACTTCGGATTTTTTCACGGCATTTTTATTGAGTTTATTTACGGCGGATTAATATTTGATCATTTACATTTACATTTGGAAGTGTATCATATTGGATTGGAAAAGTGGTCGGCCACGCGTTCTCCTATTTTTATACTACAAGTATTGTAATATATGATATATAATTATAACCACATACGGTAGGGCACATTAGTACACACAAAACACAGTTCAAGCAAAGCCAGAACTACGGACCGGTAAGCAATATTATTATATAATTAAATAATATAAGCAAATAACGGGCGTTCGGGAAAACGCAACAATATGAACATCCCAAAAATACTAGTAGTTGGTCTAAAGTGATGAAGCTAAGATGCACTCGATCGTCTCCAAATCACAGCAAATAAAATCACTTTAATGGCTTCATTATTTTAATAAAACGACGGGACAGCCACTTTGTCACGTTGACAAGAAAAATGTGCGAGTCGAGGAGAATGTCGCCGCCATTTTAGTTCGACCGGTTTTTGTCGCGCTAATGACACGCCAGACATTTGTTACGAATCTTTCCGACGCCATTGTTATAGAGAAGTGATATCTTTTTTTGGGATTACGTGAGGACATGACTTTCTGGTGTAGATTTCTGTAGATAACTAAGAGCTTTTTATGAGGAAATTCTTAACTTTTTACAACGTATTCTCAAGAAATGTTTTTCAATTGTCTTTATATAGATTCACAGCGATTGTCAAAAATACTATTATGAAAAAAGGTTATTATAGGTGTTAAATGAGAAAAATTCTGGGGTTTTTTTTTTTCTATATAATATGAACTTCTCTAATCTTGTAAAGTTGGATTCTGAATATTTTTCCAATTCCATCTAATTAAATTGAATTAATGAATTGAATTTGAAAACCGCAATCAGACAATCATGGTTGTATTACCATGATTGTCTGATTGTGAAATGTGGTTTTGCTCGTTGTTAAAATATAGTTTTGCTCATTGTTAAAATATAGTTTTGCTCATTGTTAAAATGTAGTTCTGCTCATTGTTAAAATGTAGTTTTGCTCATTGTTAAAATGTGTTTTAGTTTAATGTATGTGTGAAAAATATACAGTCCCAAATAATTTAAATTAAAACGTTACAATCTATTTTTTCTAACAAACTCTTGAATTCAATGTAGTGCAAACATTGCAATTCATTCAAAAGTTAATTCTGTGTCGTTCTTAGCGGAACTACTCGGAACGTCTATGAAAATTTATTATCCATGAAAATGATTAACGACTTGTATCTGATAATATGACTTTGCAATAATACACTGATTTTGAATCATAACATTAAATTCTTATTGCAAGTAATGCATGGGTTTTGCTTAACTAGAATCTTTTCAGTAAAAATACAAATGCTTCTGAAAGCCGCGTTTCCAACGTTACCCTCAATTCTAACTCGTACTTTGTAACTTGCAGTCGTGACGGTTGATTAACTAATATATATCTGTGAGAGGTTTTGTAGATGTATAAAAGTCATTCCATCATGTTTTCTTTGACTCTAAAAGCATAGAATTAATATCCAATCCATGATGAATTCGTCGCTAGTATTCTAATAGATGGGAAGGAGGAGGTCACCTACCGATTGACTCAGATACTCACCGGGCACGGCTGCTTCGGTGAGTATCTGTGTCGAATAGGACGGGAGGGATCGACACATTGCCACCACTGCGCATCCGACCTCGACTCGGCCCAGCACACGCTGGCGGAGTGCCCCGCGTGGGCCTCCGAGCGTCGAGTCTTGGTCGCAGAAATCGGGCGAGATCTGTCTCCGCCGGCATTGATTGCGGCAATGCTGGCGGACGAGGGAGGTTGGAGGGCTGTGGCCTCCTTCTGTGAAGCAGTGATGCTCCAGAAGGAGGCCGCCGAGCGGGGTCGGGAGATGGCCGATCCCGCTCGAAGAAGGCGGCGCCGGGCTCGGTAGCACAGCTGCGGCGCCGCCGCGGGTCGCCGGCGGGCGTGAGGAAGTCGCGACTGCTACGGCGACCCGGGATGGACCACGCCCCTTCCGTGGCCGGGGGGCGTCGTCGGTGGAGGAGACCGGGGGAGGTAGTAGCCTCCCCTGAGGAGGGCTCCCCTCTAGGCAGGGGAGCGGAGGCTGGGGGTTCCCGGAAGTGGTTCCCGGGGGCTCCCTACACGCCTGAGGAAGGCCATCCCTGAGGTTTTTAGTGGGTAGGCCTCCCCCTTCTGGGGAGGAGAGCCCCACGTAACCGCCGGCTCGCCACAGCCAGGGTATGCAATTTAATGCATTTTCCTCAGGGGAACAAAAAAAAAAAAAAGTATTCTAATATAGATGGACGGTAATTCTTCGAATGGTAGTCGATTAATCCGAAATAAATTCAAAATTGTTACCTGTTGCAATCTTTATTTATCCGTTTAATATTTACGCCCCAGAGATTGGAGGTAACGGTAAAATATACGTTTTGGTCCAAGGTGAAATAACTCAATGAATATTCGGTTACTCCAACTTGGTAGCTATGTACGTACAGTGTACACAGTTCCCAGTTATACAAGATATCGGTTTCCATTTTCCAAACGAACAATTTCCTGAGCATTTCAGCCAATTTGATATGCTCACAAGATTTTATTGAGGAAATATTTGAACCTTTAGCTAGGTGGGAGGTACATAAAATTAGATATTTAACTATTTATAGGAATGATAATTGCTCCTTTCATCAGAGTGTAATCATTTAAATGCGCGACTGAATACACTAAACTATTAATAAGAAGCAATCTTCATCTTTTCATTGCTTTGAAGTAATGTAAGGTTTTGTTTACAGCTTTTTATGTAATCAAATTATCATACTGATGAAGTTGTTCCTAGGCATCCCTAGTTATTTATATGAATACGAATATTAGTTGGATCTCGTAAATATTAGGTTGTCAATTGCCTCGTAGCTATGTCTGGAAAACCCTTAAGCTCCTGTTTATCGCTTTTGTTCCGTATGGGTTTGTAATAATAATTATTTTTTCTCATTAACTAAAAGAACCGTTAGAAACGCTTAGTTTTCATAACAATATTATATTTTTAAGGTAAGTATTTAACAGGAATTGTGTAAAAACAATTAAATAAGCATTGTCCAAGTATTCGGATTTCAAATCTACAAGCCTGCAAAATGGCTTGAATTTTATAGTTGTTTATAGCTAAAGTTTCCATTACATTATATTACACTCATAGTCATAAAGCCCTAAACTTTGTAACCATAAAATATAAAATCTATGGCGACAAGGTGCTACCTTGAGAGATCCGCGCCATTTCACTAAAAGGGTTTCTACATAATAATCCTGTAAATTCGATAATCTGCGTTCGAGCCGAACCTTGCGTTCAGCATATTTCAATAAATCTTCTGAGTACCGGTGTCGAGGGGACAAGCTGCGAACGAAACTCCGCCGAGATAAAGCAGTTGAACAGAAACTGTCAAAGTTAGTGCGTACATTATATCTAAATAGGTTGTAGATATGACGCATATATCAGTAGCTTACTGACCGCGATAAATTTAAATTAATCCTATATTTTCCCGGGTAAAAATGATTATTCATTGTGTCTCCAAGGATCCTCGTAATGAATTGCTTACCATCAGGTAATCTGTTTGCTCGTTTGCTACCCTATCCTATAAAAAAAATACATTTTAAATATTAGACAAACGTAAAGAACTTTTATCAAAACGGCATCAATCCGCGGTCAAATATTAAGTAAATTAATAAAATTACCCCAACAACACCAAAGGGCCACGCAAGGATAACCTAATTACGAAAACAATATTAGCCGGCCTAAACGCGTCTTCACCGGATGCTTAATGTGATTTATGTGCGGGCATCACCCCGGGCCTAATTAATCAGTTGGCACTGTATAGCTGATGACGTTATGGAGTCGCTGGTCAAAGAAATAAATACCTACTAGCATTACGAATGAGAAAGTTTAAAAGTCTTTCGAGTAATAATTACTGAATGGATATAAATGAAACTTTGTAATATAGCTTGTACGTCAAATTAACACAGACTACAGTTTATAAAGTTATTTCTTTTCTAAGCTAGTTTTATATAGGTACTATAAATTCTTGGCCTTCATCTGTTTCGAAGGTGACGACAAGTTCGAAGGCAGAAGCAATCTTAACCTGGACTCCTCAAAAATGAAGATCTGCCTGAAAAACACAGCAATATTATTAACATTGTTTATAACATAACATTTTAACTTATTGTATTTTTAACTTTGGTGAAAGAAAAAGAAAAACCAGAGATGTCCATTTAATTTTATCTTCGCACGACAGTACACAATTAATATAAGTCATATAGACAAGACAATTAACCCAATTTCTGAACTTATGTTGTAAGAAAAAAAAATATTAGAAATGAATGTATGTAGTTATTGGTTTGCATAAAAACAAAAAGAGTGACATGATAGATGTCAGCCATCTTTAAAAAAGGATTCTTTCGGCGTTGCTTTGAGTGTGCTCAAGAAAAAAGACCGAACTCTATTCTCAAAAAATCATTTTAATGAAATAATGGAAAAAATTAATTACAAAATTAGGAAGAAGACCGGCGCAATTGAATAAATAAATTAATATATATTGACGCCGTAAGTAAAAAAACAGGAATTCTTTTAAACAAAACATGTTCCTTTCAAACATTCTATCTAACCATATCTTTAATTTTTTAGGGTTTTTTTTTTTATGTAATAAGAGGCAAACGAGCAAGACGGGTCACCTGATGGTAAGTGATTCACCGCCGCCCACGTCACCAGCGACGCCAGTGCGTTGCCTACCCTTCAGGTAAGAATATGCTCTTTTCTTGAATAACCCAATGTCGCAGTTGTTGGGGAAGACAACTGATGGCAACGAGTTCCAGATATTTATTGGAAATGGAGATAGCTGATAACCCGGAGCCCCGACCCAAAGGTGGCAACAATACTCCATGTGAGGCCGCACCTATGCCTTATACAGTTTAAGGCGGTGAGCCGGCTTGAAGTACTGTTTGGCCCTGTTGAGTACTCCGAGTTTTTTGGAGACCATTTTAGCCTTGCTCTCCAAATGACCGCCAAACTGTACAACACTCGAAATATCGCCCAGAATGCCAATGTTTAATATCTAATTATCACAGCGCCAATTAATACTAATTATCACAGGGTCCAATACCTAATTATCACAGCGCTTAAAGCTTAAATTAATTAACTAAGAATAACCTCGAGAAGGACATTTTTTGCATCAAGAACTTCAATCAATGTGACATCATAAAAACAACAGGATGGTGACCCATTAACCATGGTACAAGCTTCTTCGGAACCTCTTGTCAGTACAGGACTAACAGATAGTATATTGTTGTGTATTCAAGAGTATTTCTTGGTAATGTAGACATTGTATTAACTTCTTAAACAACTCAACATATGTGAAGTGAAGATTAAATTTGGTGGTCACTCTTGGTGCATTTCCAGTGTTTTATTTTACACTAAATAACCAATAGCCCCACTGTATCCACGAGCACCCTATTAATATATAGTCTCATGCTCTTCTGATTGTGCTCGCTGGTGGTAGCCGAAAAGTTCGGGTTACAATGTAGCCATCATCTTATCCCTTATTCGTACGTATAAAGTTTTTTTTAATTTTAACCTTATATTGATTTTGATCGATAAGTGAGTGGAGACACGGGACGAGGAAGACCTAGGCGAACATATTTCGAACAAATCGAAAGTGTCCTCAAAAAAGGCCAGGTCAGAAGTACCCGCAATCGTCGAGCATGTATGAGGAATGTTATGAAAGTACATGAAGCGAAAGAGATATGTAAGGACCGTAGCAAGTGGAAGGACGTAATCTCTGCCTACCCCCGTGGGAAAAAGGCGTGAGTGTATGTATGTATGTATGTATGATTTTGATTTCAATAAGTGCATATTAAGAGTTATCTACACGTATGTAACGAATAAAATCAAAAAGTACCGAACCGATTTTAATAATTCTTATCACTAGAACGCTACATTATCACTGAGTAACATAAGCTTTAGTTAGTACTAGATTACTATAGAAATCTTTAGAAATTCTTATCAAAACCAACCGAAGGTGTAAAAATATTTGCCGTAAAATGTCTTTCATCGCATACGCTGCGAAGAGTATTAATGATAGGACAAAAAATGTTCGACAATATTATAGAATATATCAAAATCTATAAAAAACTTCGAGAGGCCATATGTCTAACTATTGTAGTTATGTTTAATCTATACTAATATTATAAAGAAGTAAAGTTTGTGTGTTTGTATATTTGTTAAATTGTAGGGGGAAATCTCGGGATCTACTGAACCGATTTTAAAAATTCTTTCACCAATAGAAAACCAGGTTATTGCTGAGTGTCATAGGTTATATAAAAAATCGAAAAATAAAAAGGCTTTTATGTGGTAGCCCGTTTTGCAAAGAAAAACCGGTCGAATGAAAGCGTTTCTTGCGAACGCTGCCTTAACTATGAAAGATATATTTTTGAGTTCTAGAGAAAAAATGTGGAGCTTGAAAATGCCTACAAAAAAGTCAACGACAGCATATGTCTAACTTTTATATTTAAGTTACAAAAAGTATAAAGTAAAATCATCGTCATAAGTGTGAAGGCCAAAGCAGCGGGCGGCGCGCGATGGCTTCGGGTTTAATTCGGTTCGCGTTCGTGCTCGCTTCGGGGATTATTAATATTATGCCCAACGAAGTGGGCACGGGTCAGCTAGTTATCTATAAAATAAGTAGGAACACTGCCACGTTACAAATCTTTTTGGCAGGACGAAGTCTCTCTGTATTGAATATAGTTCATTTATATATGTTGAATAATGTCTATTTAAACTTTTTATGTTATGTGTGAATTATAATTTACATACGTAAATTGCAAAAGTTGGAACTAGAGTCGCTGTTTATAAAATGACTACTAGAAAATGCATAACCAGCGAAACTGCCAACCTGAAAACGAGTTTCACGTAAAATACATATCATACATTTGTGCAGTAAATCCGTGCATTCTGAACCAGCTGTTGCGAAGATGCGTTATGCATGAAGTCTGAAACACAGAGCTAAATACAGAGCTCTCCACACATGGACCGCTCACAGCAAATAAATATACTTTGACTGTTCGATCAGACGACGATGTCTCTGCCATTGGTAACTCTTGTTTCATAAACATATGCTGCTGACAAAGTTATATATGATTTAAATGAGATTGAATTCAATATATTTTTTAATATGGCACAACTTCATTGGCACTCAGTATCAGATAAGATAAAAAATAAAATTCAAATAAAGAATACAAGACTTAGATGTCTTTTGGTGCAGTTAAACAACTAACAACTAACAAAATCATGCTTTCAAATAAGGAATACAAGATTTGGATTTCCTCAAAACATAAACTAAGAATCAATTTAATAAAATACAATTTGATTTAAGTCTTTGTTCCGATTTAAAACATGCTGCCGCCGACGCCGGAAGACAATAAGATTTTTGACATCCGTCGTCTCCCCCACGCAGCAACCATTGCTTACTGAAGTAAATTGTTCCCGCGGTAATAAATCGGAAACAATATGTCAGTGCGCGCCGCTGACTTCAATTACGTGAGTTTTGTGCTTTGTAACCAAAAGTTTGTTTGTTTATTTATTTATTTATTCTTTAAGAGAAACATACATCATTTACATACTTATAGCTAAATTACATTTATATTACATAAAACAATCAAGTTCCACAATGTTATAATGGGGTAGGCTAAATTGTATATTCTACTGCCTTAATTTTCCTAGCAAATTGTTTTTCTGACAGAGAAAATATATCCATTTTTGAAAATCGTCGTTGTAAGATCTGCATGCGCACGCCACAAAAATTGTTGCCACCATATTTTGTATTACACTTAGAAATAAAACAAAAAACTTATTTCTAGCACTTAATTTTTGACATCTAAAATTAATTTTGCTCAAAAGTGACATTGAGTCTATTTTTATTACGTATAATTTTGAATAAAAACATTTGATCCCTATGAATACGACGATGCTTGAGGTTTAATTTTAAACCAGAAAAATCTCTAGAAACGTCAGCTGTCCTCTATCTAAGATGCTTTACAAATTTATTATGAATTCTTTCAATAAAATTTATATAAATATTATATTGAGGGTTCCAAACAGTGGAACAATATTCTAATATCGGGCGAACCAATGAATTATACAACATTATCAATGTTGAGGGATTTTTAAAATCTTTAGCTACCCGTAAAACAAATCCAAGCATTTTATAGGATGCATCTGTTATGTTATCTATATGAGATTTAAGAATTAACTTGCTATCTAACTGCACTCCCAAGTCTCGCAACTCGGTCACTTGACGTATCGGAACATTATGAATTTTATATTCAAATTCAATAGACTTTACTTTTCTAGTAAATGTAATAACATTGCACTTGTTAATATTTAAAAACAATTTATTTTTAGAGCAGTAAGAATAAAACCTATTAATATCTTTTTGAAGTAATTGGCAATCGTGGTTACACTTAATAATTTTATAATTTTTTTTATCATCAGCAAACAGTAACATTTGAATGCAAAAATTGTGATATAACATCATTTATATATATATATACTGTATATATAATATATATTATATGTATATATATATATATATATATATATATATTATATTATATATATATATATATATATATATATAATATAATATATATAATATATATATATATACACATATATTAAACAGAAGTGGACCGAGATGCGAGCCCTGGGGGACACCTGAGGACACAGGTAAAAATGAAGAGCAAAAACCCTTAACTGCAACAGCTTAGCTACGTTCGCGAATATACCAGCCAACGTAAAAGGTCGCCATGTATAATATAAAAGGTGACTTCTTTGAACTTTATTTTATATTACATAGGATATTGATTACTCGAGCGGCTCGAGCCGCTCGTGAGACACCGAGCGGGCAACAGATCCTGAAGATGTCTCGCTGAGAGACGAAACACGTGTCGACCTTGTCTGCTTGTTGGACAAGTCATCATCAACTGCGCGGAATCTGCAAACGTAACCAATATCCTTTGTAATACAATGGACTTCCGCAAAATAACACCTGCTACAATAGAGTACTTTATTTTATATGTAAAATTGATATTCATAATTAAATATAATATAATATATTTTCCACTCTTGTGAAAACACACTAATTCACTAAAGGCACCGTGAATTGTCTCCTAAGAACAAAGAAATTGGATATAAATAGAAACATATTTTTTTGTCTTTTCAATTGGATAAAAAGAAGCCTTTATGAGTTTTACGAGATTATACTGATTTTGGCGAATAATAATACAATGTCTAAATACTGTTATAGCTAGGCCTGAATAAACTTAATTTTCACTCCACTTACAAAAAAATCAGTGTCATTACGGCCAATGATACTGAGATGATAATGATACTGAAAGACTGTTAGTCACTTTAATCTGTAGCCAAATCAGCCAACATTAAAAATTATTACGCATTAAATCATTGTGAATGAATCAACGTGGCCCCTTAAGAATATCAGATTGTTAGGCTGCAATTAGCGAATGAATAAATCAACGTTATTCTCCCAACTTCCAACGAGCTCGAAATGTTTACCGACGTTCCTGGTTTATCTGACGGGATGACTGGTGACTTGAAACACGATTCAGATTGGAAACTTAATGACACTGAGATAGATGCTTATAGATCGGAGCGATGACATTTAATAGACGATTATCAGAGTTGAAGATGGAGCCTTGAGTTGTTAGTAGTTAACAATTCCTTTAATTCATTTACTTAATTCAATACAAAGCTACTTTGTTAAAATGTCTTATTTTATCTTTTAAAGTTTCGTAAGATTATTAATGAAAGAAACAGATCATACAGATAGCACAGGAAAGAGAGAGATTACAGTAACGTTAGCCAAACAAAGCATCTTCACTCACTCGCTACTGCTATGCGATGACATAAATTGATTGAATTTGAACGTCACAGTGCGGTACCAGAGCTAACCTGTACACAGCATAATTGCTTGCACTTGATAATAAATGAGTGCCGTGCCTTATACGATTATAATGCCGATGATGAAAGAGAACCTGAATACTCTTTGTTTTCTCCTGGTTTTTTACTATCAGAAGCTTCAATCAGAAGCTGGTCTGAACCTAACTTGCTTTATCAGCTTAAAAAAGTTCACGTTATATCTATTTAAGATATAGTTTCACTGTGTTGTTTACTATTGTCTAAGACAAAACGTGTAAAAAGAAAGAGGTAATTAACTAACTTAAAAAAATGGTTTCTTTTAATTATGCTCTAAGCTTGACGGAAATTAACTATTATAAACACTTGAATTGGTTAGCCGCTCTTAAGTTAAGTTATAACTAGAGATCGGATAATCGGATGCATATTTACCTAAAGTTAATTTTTGGCTCACAAATTATGGAAGCGGCTTTATAAAATACATTTTGTTAAATAAAAATCCCGGGAAAATACGGGACTGCAAATTTAACGTAGTGATATTGTTTGAAAATTACTAAATTAGCACGTGGTATTTATTTTCAAAAGACCGAGACTCCGGGTTCATTTATACAACTATGCATACGTATTTACATGAAGTTTAGTTTCAGTCCCCGTGCGATTTATGAATGTACGATTTATTACATGAAAAAGTGTTATACGAAAGTAGTGAAGCTAGTTTGACTAAAACAATAATCAATTAAATAATTGAATAAAAAAACAGAAATGGTGCCCGGGCGTAAGTATGGTCTAGTAGCTCACTCTGAGTTAACTTCCGATTTAATGAGTGTGAGTGAGACGGCAGTTGTGAGCATTCAGTCAGATTTCAATGACCAACCCATAGTGATAGATAGTGATTAAAACTGTAGTAACCGAAGTAATATTTACGCCCCATTTTAAATAGGATATTATAAGCTCATATCACCGACTAGTTTTGCATTACCAAAATGTTCTACAGTACAGATTTTTATTTATGGAAATAAAATAAAAAGACAGTTCCATACTTTGTGAAAAACTAAATTAGGTAAATAAATAAACATCCGGCTATCCAATTCCGCAATCCCGGGATTTTTATTTAACAAAACAATAAAAAGCCGTTTCCATACTTTGTCTTAAACTAACTTTAGGTAAATATGCATCCGATTATCCGATTTCAAGTTATAAGTGATGTAACTAACACGATTTTGTTTTATTTATCAAGTCCTTCCTGAATTACACGGCTAGCTGCACGTGAGTGATAGTTTTCAAACTCACCGACTAGTCCACATTACATTGTCATATTCTTACATTGGTGACACATAATCCAGATTTTTTGTGTTAGCTACATCGC
>JAYEAL010000395.1:0-24393 GCA_036419045.1 Scirpophaga incertulas | reverse complement strand
TGAAAGCATCTTCGTGCTACAAAAAAGAGCGATTCGTAACATTTACAAATTACGGGCTAGAGATTCGCTTAGAGAATTGTTCAAAGAAATTAATATTTTAACTTTAGCCAGTCAATATGTTTTGACAACTTAATTTATGTATATAGAAACTACCACTCATACAATAAAAATTGTGATTTACATAATGTAAATACAAGAAATAAAAATAAACTTGCCGTTCCAATGTACAGGCTCCATAAGATTAGCTGTTCCTTTTTGGGGAAATATATAAAAATGTTTAATAAGCTTCCACAAAGCATTATTGAGTTGCCTTTGCACAACTTTAAAAATCACATCAAAAAGACACTTATTAGTAAAGCATATTATAAAGTAAGTGATTATTTAAACGATAACACTGTATGGAGCTAGGTGCGGTATCCCAAAAGCCATGCTTGGTAACAACATAATTATTTATTTATTATTTTTTGTCTTTTCCTTTTGACATTTAATGTGTATGTAAATGTACATACGAAAATATTATATTATGTATGTTAGCTTTATTGTAGCTTTAAGTTTATTTTTTTTTTTTTTATAAATGACTAATTGTAAATAACGATTAAAAAAGAGGAGATAAAAAATAAACCCTGAGAGTTTCTTGCCAGTTCTTCTCTAGGGCCTCCCAATTTCCGAACTGGTGGTAGAGTTTGACGTCAATAAGTGCCTGCAAAGGTCTATGTTGAATAAAGAATTTTTGAATTTGAATTTTGAATTTGAATTTTGAATTGAATTTTTAATTCGATGTTTTCAGCTAATATATACCAGAATTAAAAATAACAACTTTTACTGGGTTCCTTAGACTCTACTGCATAATATGGTAAAGTCACGCTGTGCCTCGGTAGTCAAAGCAGTTTCAATTTTGCCGACATAATATATATTATTTGAAATGTATATATATAGAAATGTATATATATCTTATTTTCTTTATAGAGAAACCAGAAGAAATAATATCAAAGATTGATGTTTCCATAGCCGATACTGCATTTACATCAGGTAACAAATTATATATATATAATATATATATATATATAACTGCACGCCATTTCCTCTCTCTTTTTGTATCTTTACCTATCGTAGGACTGCTGGAAAAAAAATCCTTAAGGAATAAGAAATTCTTTGGTAGTAATATTAGTAGTAATATTACATGCATAAACTATAAATAGAAAAATATTTTGATAGTAATATGTTAAGAGCTATAACAAACATATGAATGCCCGTGTTCATAATAGAAATATCTGTCTAGGGAACCAATGAACCACCGAGGTAATAGACGGAGGTGGGTACACATAAAAAGTATAATATGTTGCTAATCTAACGACTATTTTGTTCACAACATTTACTATTGCAAAGAGCAAAATAGTGTTCATTTGCAATAAAACGTTACAATGCCACACATTTATTCCTTAGCGTCCTGTTGGATAGCTTTAATACTGCACGATTTTATTACACTCGCGACTATAAGGAGTCCAGAAATGAAATCTTTGTAAGGGTTACGAGGCTTTTATATTGTATGACATGACTTTATGATGTTAAAGTCATTATCAGTTAAATTGAAGTAAGGTAGATAATACGTCTAAGTGGGAGGTTAGATAACGTGGCTGTAGTAAAAAGCTTTATAAGCGTACTAGCTGACCCGCGCCCACTTCGTTGGGCATAATATTAATAATCCCCGAAGCGAGCACGAAAGCGAACTGAATTAAACCCGAAGCCATCGCGCGCCGTCCGCTGATGATTATGATGATGATGATGATGATGATGATGATGACACTCAGCAATTTGAGATTTAAACTATCCTATCTCTCAAGTTGGATCGAACTGCACATGGTGTGCGAATTTTATTATAATCGGTTAAGTAGTTTAGGAGTTCATTGAGCACAAACATTGTGACATGAGATTTATATATATTATAAGATTGGTTGTAAAGTAAATAGGAAATGGTCTCCTTTATTTATACCATACTAACTGCTGCCCGCGACTTCGTCTGCGCACGATTAGTATTTCAAGTAGTTTATATCAGTGTGGCGTAGAAAAGAACAAACATTATGACATTAAAATTATCGCATAAATAATTTTTGGGTCAACAGATGTTACAGTCATATTTTGCATAATTCACACATCTTTATAAATTGTAGCCCATGTATATATATATATACATATATATATATATATATATATATATACAGGGTGAAATTGAAATTAATCGACAAACTTTAAGGGGGGGTTCTAGTGCTAATAGACATCATATTTGTGAGGGCAAAAAACCAATCTAAGTTGTCAAAAAATAAACCACGATTTTTAGATACTACTACTCGAAACGGGTAAAGTATACATAAGAAAACGTAAACAATAAAAATTACATGTAAAAAGTATATAAGAAAAATATTACATTAATATTCGATAGACACTTTTTCACTTTTTCACGTTTACAAACGTACAGGTGTTTCATTCATAAGTCAGCACTAGGCATTTAGGTAGTTTGCGCGTACGGAGCGGCGTCAGCGCAACCCCACAAAGACGCTTGTGAAGAGACCGCTTCGAAACGAAACAAAGAAACATCAACTTAAAAACCAAAGTAATAAAGTTCTTACGCGCTACGAGACCGACCATTCGAACAGCCGGTATTCCCCGCGCGCATCCTGTCCGGTCGACCAATAGCAAAGCTGTAGGTACCATCGCGCGCAAAATGATAAGGTTGCTAGTAATAATTGCCGTTATTGTATTTTCTTACATAATGTTTCATAACGATTCTAATTATTATTAAAACCTTCATTACAACGGTCAAAATGTCCTAGATAATTTTGTCGATTGATTTCCATTTCACCCTGTATATCTATACTAATATATAAAGCTGAAGAGTTTGTTTGTTTGTTTGTTTGAACGCGCTAATCTCCGAAACTACTGGTGCGATTTGAATAATTCTTTTTTTGTTGGATAGTCCATTTATCGAGGAAGGCTATAGGCTAAATAACATTACGCTATGACCAATAGGAGCAAAGACAGAGCGGTAAATGTGTAAAAAACGGGGAAAATTATTCATTTTTGAAGGCTTTCTTTGCGTGCGCTGCGAAAACGGTTCAAGATACACAAAAAATATGTATGAAAGAATTATTCCTCTATACATGATCTAAAAAAAAGTCCGCGACGGCATATGTCTATCTTTTAAGGTTTAGTCACAATGACCGTTTTTATGGTACCAAATTTGGTCGAAATAATTTGTTTAAGTTGTATCAACATAATAATATTAATCTTTATTCAAATATAAATATGTTGTTGGTTAACCAAAAATCTGCCGGAAGTCACTATTCCACGCGGACGAAGTCGCGGGCAAAAGATAGTATATATATATATGTAGGAGCGTTAGAGGAGACCTCGCAGCGGTGTTGGCTATCACTGTTCATCGTGGACATTACCACGACTGGAATTCAAAAATATGAACACAGTCGTATTGTACAACACCTTTTTAATTAACTACTTTTAATATTATCTAATTACAAAATATAACACCTAAAACAAGATCATAGTGGATTGAGCTAATAGGTTAGCACGTGTGCGCAACGAGCGGCGACCGTCACACAACTGAACGCAGCCATCGCCAGTGTTGCCAACAGCTACCAAAGGCTTGTAGCCAGGAATTTCACAGAAAGTTGCTAGATTTATTATTTTTTTCTTCTTAAATAGTAGCTAGAAGTAGCTGAATTCCGAAGTAAATAAAATACTAAAGAAATAAAACACTGCAGTTAATAAATCAGCTACAAACTTTAATCAACTTAACTTTAATACTGTAACTACTTAAAATACAAAAAAAGAAGACAATATTTTGATTAGTTATGTAGGTACGAGATTCAAGATGTTAAACTATATCACTTACCACTTTTGAGTTCCACTTTTTGTGTATGTTTTGTCGTCTGGGCATATTCCTTGATATCAAACAGCTTGGCAACTATTTCCATTGAACAATATGTACAGAATGCTTTAGTTGAGTCTCCACTTGCTGGTTTCAACCAACCTTTGAACTCATCTATATTTTCCCATTCCGATCTATACTTCTGGGCATATATCTTTTTTTTTAACGGTAAATCCATTTTTACACAGAAAACCCTGTTTAACTCGGACCAACCAAGCGAGTCTAACAGCGACTTGTGATTGTGAGACAGAAAATAAAAACAAATACTTAGTCTATGAATAGTAGTTTAGGGGAATCCCCACAGGCCAAAACCATTCAAAAGAGGGAATCCCCAAAGTTATTCCGCACCGATTTAAGTGAGTCGTATCGCATATTGCTAATACTAATTTTGTTTGTCGGGGATGCCGCTACCATAACTTTGTTTTTGATTTTTTTACCGTTGTATTTACAAAAATATATCATAATCCGAGATCATAATCAATAGTTGCTAGAAAAAGTAGCTAAAAAGTTTAGCTACAAGTTTAAAAAAATTGTAGCTGCCTGACATCAAAAAGTTTTTAAATCTAGCTATAAAGTAGCTAAGTTGGCAACACTGGCCATCGTTACCTACTACCCTATTCGGGGTTACCTGCTCAAAATTTAACATTTTTTTTTTAATAAGATAGGGCAGCAAACGAGCAAACGCATCACCTGATGGTAAGCGATAACCGTTGCCCATGGATACCCGCAACACCAGAGGAGTCACAGATGCGTTGCCGGCCTTTTAAAAGGGAATAAGGGGAATTAGGGGAATAAGGGGGGTGGGGCCTCCGGTACCCTCACTCACTCGGCGAAACACAGCGCAAGCGCTATTTCACGCCGGTTTTCTGTGAGGCCGTGGTATCATTACGATCGAGCCGGCCCAATTCGTTCCAAAGCATGGCTCTCCCACGGCAAAAATGTTATCGATTACAAATTCGAATGAAACTAACACGTTATTAATAAATCGAGTTCTGGTTATACAATCATAATAATCAGTAATTATTGTATAATTTGCCGCTAAAACTAATCAGCAGGCAGTGCGCCGTCATATGTGTATTTGTGTGTACATGTATATTGTATATCTATTATGTATTTACTATGTCTATTTATGTATGTGTTCTTATAATTTAAAGTGCTATTTTATTATATTTATTTTATGTTTATTATATTAGTAAATCGTACACCGTCACAGTTGTTAACAGATTTTGCAGGTTGACGGGTAGAAAATGCTTCTGGCATTACGTCTGCCATTTTTACACTTTTTTGTGAATGTTGTGCAAAAAGTTTAAATGAGTAAAAATATATTCTGATGTATATTTAAGCTGTATTATTGTATAGTTTCATTAAAATCCATTATGTAAGTTTTACGTATCCATCACGTAAAACCATATCCATCCAAACGAACTTTTCCGCTTACAATGTAAGTGGTCTCCCCAATTCAACGGGGAGGCGAGTGAGCGGCTCATATCAAATCAAATCAAATCAAAATCAAAATAATCTTTATTCAACATAGACCTTTACAGGCACTTATTGACGTCAACAAACAAAACAAAAAGAAAAGCTTAAAAAAAAACAAAAACCTTGTCCGTACGAACGAATAAGGAAAAAAAAAATATTGACTCGACACCTATTCGGAAATTGGGAGAGCTTTCTCGGGAAGAACAAGCAAGAAACTCTGAAGGTCTGTTTGGTGAGCCGACTGGTTATCTGGTTTATCTGGTGCGCCGACGCCGATAGGGTCGTGGTAGTGTCCTTACGAGTTCCCACGACCCTGTCCTGCTGCGCGCAGTTCTCTTCGGCGCGTCTAACGGCGATGTCGGATGCGCTGTCGATCGAGCGCTCGGCGGCAGGCGTCTGTGAAGGAGCATCGCTGAGTTTTTTAGTGGGTAGGCCTACCCCCTTCTGGGTCGCCGGCGGGCGCGAGGAAGTCGCGACCGCTACGGCGACCCGGGATGGACCACGCCCCTTCCGTGGCCGGGGGCGTCGTCGGTGGAGGAGACCGGGGAGGTAGTGTAGCCACCCCCGAGGAGGGCTCCCCTGTATCGACGGGGGAGCGAAGGCTGGGGGTTCCCGGAAGTAGCTTGGTAAGTTCCCGGGGGCTCCCTTCATGCCTGAGGAAGGCCATCCCTGAGGTTTTTAGTGGTAGGCCTCCCCTTCTGGGGAGGAGAGCCCCACATAACCGCCGGCTCGCCACAGCCGGGTATGCAATTTAATGCATTTTCCTCAGGGAAACAAACAAAAAAAAAAGGCCTACCCCCTTCTGGGGAAGAGAGCCCCACTTAACTCTGCGCCTTTCCCGGGGTGCAGGGTATGTAATTCAATGGGTTTTTCTCAACGTTACAAAAAAGAGGATGCACTGGCTTTGGGTTACAATAAACTTCCTCCATCTGATCCAGATATATCTATTGTGATTCTATCGCCGTTAATAATTCCTCCGTTACTCCTAAAACCTTAATGAATTGGGGGTTTGGCCACCTGGCTTCGGTAATCTAGGGAATTTCTGTGAAGGGTGTAAAAAAGAAGAAAGAAACTCAAACCAATTTCTTTTAAGTACGTTCTTAAAAATAGTAATAAAATTTTTAAATAGTTAAATTAGAATAGCTTAAAGTGACTTATTGGGATGAACTGTAAAGGAACTTTGGACGAACCTTGTTCGGATTGCTTTGCATGCTTGGTCAACCAAGACCAAATTTTAAATTTAATGATAAAATTTAGCTTTTAAATTATTTATTTTTGTGTTCCATCAAATACGAGCTAATCCTGCACAGACGAAGTCGCGGGCATCACTTAACAAGCTCTATACGAAATCGATCAATCAGCACTGGATCAGGTTAGTTAATCGAATCCCTAAATTGATCCCTAATCCTAAAGCCTTATGGTTGCAACGTGTATAAGCTTATGAATATGCATTTGAAATCATATTCGTCAAGGTGTTCAACAGAGCAATTTTAAACGCCGTGGCTTGTCTTGTTCCTCTCTCATGAATCTAACATGAATATTCAGTAAATGCGTCTCTTTCACTGCCCTAGAAAGGTATTTTATATATTTATATTTATATATATAGTATAAAACAAAGTCGCTATCCGCCGTCTAAGCATACACAGGGACAGACCCCTATGTATGCTTAGATCTTTTAAAACTATTACGCAACGGATTTTGATACGGTTTTTTTTAAGAGATAGAGTGATTCTTAAGAAAGGTTTACTATGTATAATCATGCTTAATATAGTAGAGAAACAAAGATAAAGGATCATTCAGGCTTCATACAAATTTGGGCTATTTTTTTTTTAGCCGGCAACAAAAAATAACTACATTTTATCATAGGCATAATTATAATAAACATTTGTATTATGACAGTAAAGCTCGAAACCTATTGGTTAAGATGGTAATCAGTCTCAAAGTATTTATTTTATTACCTTCGGCTTGCACCCGGCTTGCGGGGTGAGCTCGTGATTTCCAGGTAAAACATATTGTTAATGGTGTTGGTGTTCCAGGTAAATATTTACAACTCTCCTGGCCTTACAATAATCTTCTAAATCTTGTGGCAGCAATGTTGTATCGTTGGCTCGTGCCTGGCAAACCCCATGTACCACACAATGCACACGACGTGTGAGCAGCAGCCAATGGCCAATGGTTCTTCGGGCAATACATGTACAGTAATAGTGTTTTATAACCTGTCGCGCTTCGAGAGCCCTATCTTGCTCACACTTGCAACTCGGCAGGTAAATGTACTTGTAACGTCTTCTCGCTCGCGTACCTTTTATGTCTCTTGCTCATACATGCAACTCGGCAGGTAAATGTATGTACTTGTAACGTCTTCTCGCTCGCGTACCTTTTATGTCTCTTGCTCATACATGCAACTCGGCAGGTAAATGTATGTACTTGTAACGTCTTCTCGCTCGCGTACCTTTTTGTCTCTTGCTCATACATGCAACTCGGCAGGTAAATGTATGCACTTGTAACGTCTTCTCGCTCGCACACCATTAATAATAACTGTTTAATATTTGTTTTACCTGGAAATCACGAGTCACCCCGCAAGCCGGTGCAAGCCGTAGGTAATAAAATAAAATACTTTGAGACTGATTATCATCTCAACCAATAGGTTTCGAGCTTTACTGTCATAATACAAAATGTTTATTATATTATGCCTATGATAAAATTTAGTTATTTTTTGTTGGCCGGCTAAAAAAAAAAATAGCCCAAAATGGGTGATGTCCTTTAGAGGTTTCTAATGTGATGTCGTAAATAAGCACGTTTTTTTGCGGTTATATTGCAAAAGCGTTGGCTGAACCCTACGAGATAGACCAAAATAATATACTACAGTATTGTCTATCTTAAAAAGTTCAACAAAAAAGTCCGCGATGGTTTATGTTTATCTCTTAGGGATAACCCACCATAACCATTTTTAACCTTTACTAAAAAAATATTATTTACGGTATATTTATGTAAACATTTCACCCGTGCGAAGCCGGGGCGAGTCGCTAGTTATTTGTAAAGAGCTTAAATTCCAATTGGTAAAACCTACAGACATTTCCTCGCGTTTGCTATTATTCTCATTCATTTTTGCCACATTGATTCTGTTG
The DNA here is from genome assembly GCA_036419045.1 of Scirpophaga incertulas. Lineage (NCBI taxonomy): Eukaryota > Metazoa > Arthropoda > Insecta > Lepidoptera > Crambidae > Scirpophaga > Scirpophaga incertulas. Next base: position 15,849 of record JAYEAL010000395.1, on the reverse strand, counting down.
CACACTGAGTTTGACTGACTTGTTTTGGTATCATAGATTTTTATGGCAGCTGTCCTTCACATGTTTAGTTCGCAAAGGTATCTAGATGGCGTGTTTTTAGAGTTCCGTAGACGAATGGTAAAAAACGGAACACTTATGGATTCGTCATGTCCGTCCGTATGTCACAGCCACTTTTTTCCGTAAACTATAAGAGCTATTATATACTGTTGGAGATGATGAGATATTATACACTTGTGTGGAGATGTATTAGGTGAACCGCAGTTAAGGTTTTCATACAAAAATAGAAAAAAAAAACAATACATTTTTGGGGTTCCCATACTTAGAACTGAAACTCAAATTTTTTTTTCATCAAACCCATACGTGGGGGGTATCTATGGACAGGTCTTTAAAAATGACCCCCCCCCCTCCCCCGTAACTTCTAAAATAAGGGAATGATAAATGTAAAAATACTATATGAAGAATATATGATCAGCGACATCATTAAGAGGCCTTTCAAATATATGCGTTACATAAAGTGTTCTAAGTTTGCTTGAAACTTTTGAGGTTTGGGTTAGAACACTGAAAATTGGTTAAAAGTTTTTCTATCGTAAGTTGTGTAAGACTGAGTACAGGGAACATTAGACAGATTGTTTCTGTACATGTAATCATTTGTATATGTTGAATTTTTGTGATTATTGTAGAAGATTTGTGGTTAAAATAGTAGTTGGAATTTTCATTTTTGGATTTGGAGTGCGTGTTTATTAATATACACATTAAATGTTTGAGCTTGTGTGAAAATGTTTGAGACAGAAATGTGATAATTTCAGACGTGTTAATTTCAGCTTTCAAAAGATTTAGGTATAATTCAGTGATAAAAACGTGTGGATTGAACTCAAAAAATAAAGGATGATCTGTAGGTCTGACTTTTCGAGGTAAAGGAAAGTATTATCAAGAAACTTACGCGCTTTTGTCAAAATCCATGTGTAAACGAAAAACTTTAGAGAAAAACCGGCCAAGTGCGAGCCAGACTCACGCACGTAGGGTTCCGTACCACTATAGGTACTTCTAAATAAATGTTTTTTCTTTATTCTTTATTATTTGAAGTTGTAGATTTATAACGTATTAAAAAAATATTATTACATCTCTTTCAAACCAATTTTCGTGGAAGTTTGCATGGTACGTAAATTATATTATTTTTTCATTCCCTTATTTTAGAAATTACGGGGGGCACTTTCTTCGCGCGCAAATTATTCAGTTTTGAATAAAATTATATTAGAAACCTCAGTATCATGTTCTGAAGACCCCTATCCATAGATACCCCACACGTATGAGTTTGATTGAAAAAATGAGTTTTCGTTCTAAAGAATGCATATACCACAGTATAGCTCTTATAGATACGGAAAATATCGGCTGTGACATACGGACGGACAGACGGACGGATAGATATGACGAATCCATAAGGATTTTGTTTTTTGCCATTCGGCTACGGAACCCTAAAAAAATATTTGGATTAATTGTAAAAGTATGTGAGGATGGATGACTGGATGTTTATTAATTTAACATTTATTGTTAAAATGTTGTATGAACATATAATTAGTATAAATTTGTTGTAGACACAGGGAGGTAATAGGATATTTTTTACTACGAGAAATCTTCTTCCTGCGGAGAAAAACAACTGAATGGATTCTGATGTGATTTGGTATAAACAAAATATATGTAAATATAATGTATAAGAGTATATTATTACCTAGGGCAAATATATTTTTATTATGCGAAAATCTGATTTAACGAGGAACTATAATACAAAAAAGTATTAACTATAGATTTATACGTCAGTACATAACAAATAATTTGCTTTGAAAAATTCAAGCCGATGTTATTGTTACGCCGGTGGCCTAGTAAAACTTCAAAAATGATTTTCTGTGACTTAGAAACGTTTTTCAGCAGGCTGAAACGTCGTTTCAGGCCGTTTCAGAAGTAGCTCTTTCACATACTAAAAAAATCTAAATTACAACCAAATTACAGTAGTTTCAGGCACCTGAAACATTTTTTCAGTATGTTTCAGGCTACCCTCTATCAACGCCGCAATAACCTGAAAACCCGTTTTCAGGCGTTTTCAGAACCCCTTATGAGCCATTAAGCCTACTTCAGTAAAAGGACATAAATGTCAATAGGAGTGAAAGAGATAGCAATAGTAGAAAGAGACAGATATAGTTGGAACATTCGAGAAGTATTAGAATGAGAAAACATCATTAGAAAGAGTAGACAAAACTCAGAATATTTCGAAAAGATAGTACGGGAATATTCGAGTATTGTGTGACAGGATAGCACAAGGAGGAGACAGTTATACTCGAAAATGTCTCGAACGCGCGACGTCATTCCTACGCGCTTATGTATTGGACTAACACATTCGAGTGTGTCCGCAAATGTTCTGCAGAAGTGGCAAGTGTCTTAGGGGACTATATAAGGCTGTGTCCGGCCGCCGGGAGGAGAGTGGATTGTCTGCTGTACACTTGCGTGCGAGTTGTGCTCCGACACCTTTCCCAACTGCGCGTACAGCAACTTTCTGGACCGATCATCCGTCTTGGGACCCTCCCGGGTGGCGAAGGCCAGTCGGGAGACCTGGGCGTGAGGGTCGGTCACCCACACCACATTTCTACTGCTACCCTCCATCTTTTTGTGCCAGTAAAATGGCACAACCACCACCCAAGCCACAACGCACCCGCGAAGTGGCCCAGGAATCGCCAGCACCATACACGCCTACGCAAGAAGGCGGCGAAGAAAGCCTGTTCACCCCGCCGACATCCCTTGAGCTCCGTCGCACGGGGTCTCAAGCCAAGCTTTTCCTAACGCCGACGCCGTCACGGCTCTCCCGAACGGGGACCCCAGCCTCCTCGACGGCCTCATCCAGGGAACAGTCGCCGATCCAGCCCCAGACGGCATCCCGGAAAGCGGATGCAGAAAAAATGGGAAAATTCATAACTACCCACCACGGAGAACCATCAACCGTACAACTTGTGCCGACCACAAGTACGACGCCCACCTACGCCGAACGCGCCAGAGAGCCCCCAGAGCTGTCCGCGAGGGATCCTAGGAAGAAAACCAAGGCCGTAATTGCCAAAACTCAGCCCGTCGCCCCCCTGCCTGAGTCACCTGGCACCACACGGACCTTCTCTCCTCAAGGACTGCGCCAGACGACACCTCTCTTCCCCGTCAAGACTACCAGGAAACGCCAGCAAAGAAGCAGCGACGAGGAGGAGGATATCGTGGCTAACCCCACGTCCAAACAACGCCTGGCCGCCAGCCCTGCGACCCCAAAAGCACCGGAAACCCCCCCCCCCGACGCCTACCCCGCAGGACGAGGGGAAATCCACAAACTACCCTCCGCTAATTGTGGAGTTCTTGCCCGAATGGCATATTCACTTCAGGGCATTAAAGCAACAGATGGGCCACCCACCGAATGCTCGACCATATGGCCAGGGCATTCGATTCATACCGAAGACCGAGCAAGAATACCGCACCGTGCAGCGGTACCTAACGAACCTCGAGCGGGAGAAATCCATCTCATGGTTTTGCTATTCGCTGCCAGCCGACCGCAAACTGAAAGTAGCTATCAGAGGCCTCCCGCCAAACACCCTGCCGGAGACCATAATGGAAAGCCTGCTCGAAGAGCACAACATCGATGCCGAGCATGTCAAGAAGATCAACGCGAGACAGGGGCGCTCGGGGTGCGTCTTCTTTGCACATATACGGCGCACACCAGATATAACACCGCGAATCTATAGCGTGTCATCACTACTCGACATGCACACGGTGAAGATCGAAGCCTGGCAGGGGAAACAAGGACCGGCACAATGCCATCGGTGCCAGTCGTTTCGCCATTCCTCCGCCAACTGCCATAGGGCACAGGCATGCGTCCGTTGTGGGGGCCCGCATGCTGCACGCGATTGCCCGAGACCCAGGGAGGACCCACCCACCTGCGCTAATTGCCTGGGCGAGCACACTGCCAACAGTGTCGCTTGCCCAGTCTACAAGCGCGAAGCGCGCAACCGACGTGCCGGAACAGTGGCCAGAACAACGGCCACATCAAAAACATCTGCTCCCCCTCCTACCATAAACCAAGTCGGGGAAGACGAGCCCACGGCCCAGGCCTCACTGATGGCCGCCGCCAACGATGGGCAGCAAAGAACAGCCCCCAAAAGACGTCGCAGCAGGAAACGACGAGCACCTGCTCATCCAGATCAACAACCTCTGCCTGCTGCGACCACCTCTTCAAGATTGCCACCATTACAACCACAACCAGAACCACAACCACAACCACAACCACAAGCTCCGGCGGCTGCCACCGCTGCGACCAAGAAAACTAAAACTACCAAGACCCGACCGGTACCAGTGCCGCGTGGTGGTCGCCCAGAGATGCCCACAACCTCAGCCCTAGACGCACCGCAGGTGGTCGCCGCCCTCCCTGGAGGGACGAAGGCGAAGCCGCGCGCGGCGTCACAAGGGCCACGAATGGAGCAGCACACCATCACGCAATGCCTGCAGATTCTTCTGCAGGTATTCGGTAATGTGTTGACCGCCGTCGCTGCCGGACAGAACCCTGTCCCAGCAATTGTCCAGGGACTCAATGATATCATCCAATATTATGGATAATCAAAAGGCCTTATTGACTATTATTCACTGGAACGCCGGGGGCCTATCTAACACCAAGACGGTCCTCTTCAAACAGATTCTTGCAGAACACAGGGCTGATATAGCCCTGATAAGCGAAACTCACCTAAAACTACAGATGGTACTGAGAATCGCAGGATACCAGGTTTATAGGCAGGATGAACAAACACCACAAGGACACGCTTATAGAGGTTTGGCTGTCCTTGTGAAGAATCGGATTGTTCACCAATTGATACCGCAGACTCAGCTCTTGACTTCATACGGCTTCGGGGTCGAAATATCGACAACCAAGGGGATAACGCGAGTTTTCGCATTTTACAAACCGCCCGCAATCATATTAGATGTGGCGGACATAAGTAAGCTATTGGATTCGTCGGCACCTACAATCATTGCCGGCGATTTTAATGCCAAACATACTGCATGGAACTCCTCAATCACGTGTAGAAGTGGTCGGCTTCTGATGGCTGACGCCGAAGCCCAGGGGTAGTCGGTGCTGGGCCCGGAAGTCCCCACTCACTACCCATACGTCGCTCGACAACTACCAGATGTGATCGACCTGGTAGTCGTATCACACATAGACACCAGTGAGATCACACAACAGGTACTGGATGACCACCTGTCCGACCACCAACCGGTGCTCGTAACCTACCATCCCCCAGTCAGAGTTGAGCTGCCAATAAGAAGGAGACGCATCGACTGGGAAAAATATGGTCAGTTACTATCTAACTGCGTAACGATGCCAGTCAACAACACCGACGATGTAGATGAGCTCGCGCACAGGCTGCAAGCCAAATCGCTGGCGCCCTACATGCATCTCAGTTACCCACCACCCAGCGTCCACGAAATAACCTGCCTATACGAGTACAGCGGCTGATAGAACAAAAACGCAGATTACGCCGAAGATGGCAGTTTTCTAGATGCCCTGTACTCCTAGAACACCTGAACAACCTGGTATCAAAAATACGAACGGAGCTCCAGAACCTCAAGAGTGAAGCATGGTTGAACTCAATCAACGACGCAGAGGACGACACAAATAATTTGTTTCGCCTATGTCGAACGCTCACCAAGAGGCCAAAGCCCGTTCGTCACTGAAGGCCCCCGACGGTTCCTCATGTACCGACCTGAAGACCGAAGAAAGATCCTCGCTGACCACCTTGAGGGGTCTTTTAGCCCAAACGAGGATGCCAATAATAGCCACACTCATGACGTGCTTAGACACCTACAGGACTACCTACAGAATCCAGCCGGCGAAAACCTGGAGGAGGAGGAGGCTATCGTCTTCTCCCCCAGGCAAGTAGCGACGATGCTGAAAAGGTGTCCATCTAGGAAGGCCCCTGGGCCAGATGGCATCCAAATGAGGCCCTTAAACATCTTGCCACCACGAGCGGTAGCGTCAGTCACTCGACTGTTCAATTGGGTGACCCGCACCTGCCACTTTCCCTAACATCTGGAAGGAAGGGCGGGTCATTACTATCCCAAGAAAGGGAAGAACCCTACATCACCATCAAGCTACCGCCCGATCACGCTCCTGAATACCTTGTCGAAGGTGTTTGAGAAGCTCCTGCTGACCACCATCATACCGCACCTCCAGCTGCGACCAGAGCAGTTTGGCTTTCGTGAAGAGCTTTCGACCACACTCCAGCTCACGAGAGTCGTACATCACGTAGCCACCATGATAAACAAAAAGGAGCACCCTGTAGCAGTGATGCTTGATATGGAGAAGGCCTTCGACAAGGTATGGCACGAGGGCCTCATATACAAGATGACCACAACTACTACTCCTAAGAGAGCAGTACGCATCGTGGCATCTTACTTAAAAACCGGAGTTTTCATGTGGCTGTAGAGAGTAAGACATCAGCCGCCCGCCCGATCCGAGCTGGGGTCCCGCAGGGCAGCTGTCTCGCACCTACGCTCTATCTGCTATATACCAACGACATCCCGGTGAACCACGGTTCGCTGCTGGCACTATACGCCGATGATGCTGCCTACATCACATCCTCCATCAACCTGAAAATAGCGATAGAGCGTATGCAAAGACAGCTCGACACTTTGCCTGAATGGCTTGACAAGTGGCGGCTGACAGCGAACGTGGCGAAGACCCAGGCCATAGTGTTGAGTAGAGCGAGGAACATACCGCTCACTCTAACACTCAGGGGTACCACCATCCCCTGGGCTTCATCAGTCACCTACCTGGGGGTGACTATTGACCGATCCATGACCATGGGACGCCACGTCAACTCCGCAGTCAAGGCCAAAGTGGCAAGGCACGCTATTAAACCTCTACTACAATCGGACCTGCCGCTCAAATCTAAATTACTGCTGTATAAGCTTTACATCAGAAGCCAAATATCATATGCAGCCCCCTCTTGGTACCATCTGATTAAAGCCAAAAGGATTAAAAGAAAACTCGAGGCACAACAGGCTATCTCTCTACGTACGCTCGCGAGGGCCCCGCGCTACGTTAAAAACACCGTGTTGCTGCGAGACTTCAAGTGTACCACCTTAGCGGACCACTTCCGAGACCTGTCCACAAGGATGTTCCAGCGGGCAGATAAATCCAGACATCCATTCATAAGAAGTATTGCCCCACAACACGGAAGACCGCCAGAAGGCAGAAAACGGGCCCTGCCTCGAGATTTCATACAATACCAAGATCGGTAAAAATAACAAACCGGTTTGCTAGTCACCATGACTTGCAAATCTAAAAAATCAGAACTACCGACATACAAAATAACCAGGCGAAGAATACCCACCCTAAGAAATAATTAATTTCAAGACTACCCACAGGCAAAAAATGCCGAACCCAATGACCCACACGTTGTTACGTGTGGCGCATGACACCACTGAGGAGGACAACAGTCCTGAACAGTTTCCCCGGCCCTACTCCAAGGGTCGAGACGAAGATTGCGAGACGGGAGGAGAGTATTGTTTTGCGATACAGTGCGAAAACATCTAAGAAGTGATATTGGAGAACTAAGAAGTGACTTTCAGTGCTTTCAGTGAAGTGATTAGTGACTGTTTAGTGTGCTAATTAATAAAAGTTCAGTGTTTTGGTAGACCGCCGTTTGATTTACTGACCCCAGCTCGTAACATTATTAAAAATAATCTTACTCTTTCACGATTCAGTGTAGAAGCAAAGATATCTATACCCTCTCACCTTAAAATATTCGGGTTATACGCACTCATGAAAACAGGCTCCGAAAGCGAAACGTTTGAAGCTAATTTCCAAATCACATCCACCTTAAAGCAAACGACGAATGTGTCTATAATCCTGCGGCGGAGTGGTATGTATTTGCCAAGTGTCGCGAAGCAGCCACAGAGATAAGATAAATCATGAATATGTTATGTTTTAATAACATGTAACGTTTGAGTATTCGCTTCAGGATTTCTGTTAACAGTTTGGATTTAGGGAATTTGCGATAAGCCGAAATTTTAAACGGCGAATTAACATTCGACAATTTTTGGAGTATTTTGCTTCGATACGCTGGAAAACACTTTAAACTGTATATTTATACTGACTTTAAAAAAAGATGAGGTTCGAATTCGGCCAGTATTATTTTTTTGATATGTTACGTGATTTTGGTAACCAATTATGCATCAATTACTGATAGTTTTTTATTTACAGTCAGTCTTCAAAAATTTACTGGTTAGACAGTGCAAATGCTTACCAACTGAATAATTCAGATTTTAATGTTAATATCCCAAAGTATCACAATCAAATCAAATGTTTTTTTCTTTAAATAGGATTTTTACACGTTACGTCATATTTAGAGGTCTTATTGTCAGCAAGTCAGTCTTCATATTTACTGGTAACTGCTTGATTAGACAGTGCAAATGCTTACTAGCTGAATAATTCAGATTTTAATGTTAATATCCTTAGTATCCGACAATCAAATCAAATGTTTTTTCTTCAAATAGGATTTTTTACGTCTGTCCATTCCGTTCAAGCCGTAGGGCCACTAGGGCCAAGGCTAGCTGAGTTTAGTCGGTAGGTCTGCTGGGTCGCCCGCCTCGATTCACCAGGAGTCCGACATAATCAACGCATCCCTGCTTGCCTGTTGCGTTGGTATCCATGAGGATTCTCAGCCTCCTCTCCTGAGGAAAAAAAAATACACGTCAAAATGCTACGCCATTGGTTCACAAGTCTACAGAGAGAGACCTTGTACTGAAAAGAACCAGCAAGGGCTATTTTTATCACTGTATTCATATAGAGTCGTCAAATTAGAATCTGGCTCAGATAAAATAGTCTGAACCTTTTCTTTACAAGCTTAAACAAGTTCACATAGTAAAATCATATTTTCATTGTGTTATTTACGTAACTATTGAGTCAATTAAACAAGCATTGTTATAATTTAAGTAAGTGTAGGTTATTATAATATATTAATAACCTTTTTTTGACCTTCACAGTATAATAACTTTTTTATTTATTAAGAGTACTTTTTACAATTGATTTAAATCTGTGAAAAGGCAAATCGGTTTTCTCCGGGTATTTTTTTTTTGCAGTAACTGTAATTGATCAGTTACTAGTATTACACTAGTAAAGTAGTTTTGACAAAAATTAAAAGCTTTTTTATATAAATAACTGATCTTGGGTAGTTGATAACTGACGTCACTATAAACGAACATGTAAGCATATCTTCGAAAAAAAAAATGTTATTCCCTTTATTTTTGAGAGGAATTACATCATGAACTACTGTTATCGTTCAATAAATCTCGACATTAACTTGGGTTTGACGCATCTATAATTTCTTTTTATTGTTAAAGTACTCGCCGTCAAAACATGTGTCATTTTATTAGAAAAAAATTGTTACTATTGTTTACCCAATGCTGAATTTAAAATTCGAGATTCTTGTATTCATTAAATATGTCACCAATAAGGACACTATACTAGGGTCTGCTTGGTTGCGGAAACGCTGGCGGACAAGGGAGGTTGGAGGGTTGTGGCCTCCTTCTGTGAAGCAGTGATGCTCCAGAAGGAGGCCGCCGAGCGGGGTCGGGAGATGACCGATCCCGCGCAAAGGAGGCCGGGCTCGGTAGCATGGCTGCGGCGCCGCCGCCGGTGGCCGGCGGGCGCGAGTAAGTCGCGCCCGCGGATACGGCCCGCAAGGAACTACGCCCCCCCCCCCCGTGGCCGGTGGGCGTTGTCGGTGGAGGAGATCGGGGGAGGTATTAAAGCCTTCTCCGAGGAGGGCTGCCCTGTATCGGCAGGGGAACGGAGGCTGGAGGTTCCCGGAAGTCGATTATCGTTCCCGGGGGCCCCAAATAATCGCAAGCTCTCGCAGCCGGGGTATGCATGGGTTGCATTGCATATTTCTTATTTTCCTCAGCGGAACTATAAAAAAGGGTCTGCTTTGGTACCCTTCATTTAAATATTCCTTCCGCAATATAGAAGTGTGTTCCGGTGTAAAAGGTAAGATAGGCTGTGAAATTATTGGGTACTGTGACTTGTCATCTTATATCAATATATGCTAGGAATTACACTATGTATATCTGCGTTCTCATAGGAACCATATGCACTATAGGCATATGTACTTAGCATCAGGTTAGCACTCTGATTGTCAACGTATTATATAAAATAATGTTCTATACTAGACCATACAACACAGCTAGCTTACAAAATGTTATCCGTAATCCGCCGTTTTCCCTCTCCGTTTCAGGCAGCTATTTCTCTGTGGTATGCAGATTTTAAACGCGACTTTATCGACACAAATGACGCTGAACGCTCTAGCTTTCCAAGTGACTCGACAAAAATCCTGAAATTGTAAACCTGCGTGAGATAGCTGAAATGATAAAGATTTTAAGTGGCGATTTTTACAATACAGTTTGTCTTTGAAAAATGTTTTTTTTTCGGAATCGGTTACATATTTGTCATATTAGTATGACAATCATGATAAAAAATAGCAACAATCCCCACGATCTGAGTGCTGTTTTACGCTTTTAACTTTCTATCATCGCCACCGCTCGCTATCGACAGGATGTTCATGATCGCACAACTGGTCCTGGACACCTAAAATTGTCCCGGACAGTTCCAGAGGAATTTCCTGCGTACACTTCGATTGTGGTATGAGCTCCCTGTCGAGGTTTTACCGGCGGGTTACAGTATAGGATTTTTTCAAAATGAGAGTAAAGTTTTTAAAGGGTCGGTAACGCGCGAGTGACCTGGTGTTGTAAGTATCCAAAGGCTACGGTAGCCGCTTTCCATCATGCGGGCCATAAAAATCAAATCAAAATTAACTTTATTCAAAAAATATGACTTTATTGAAAGCTCTTTTGAATCGTCAATTTTTTTTTCCTGCCAACATTTCAGGACGTATTTTTTACATAGGTCAGTTTTACCACCATCGTAGGATAAAAAAAAACATTAATAAAAGAAGATATGAACATAATTTTTTGCGTCAGTGTGTAATGAATGAACAAAACATGAATTCACCATTTTAGTATGGAATTCAATATGGCTGTCTAACGATGGGGGTTCCCCAGGGTTCAATATTGGGTCCTCTACTGTTTCTAATATATATAATGACCTTCCTTACTACATTACAGAATCGTGTGAGACAGTATTGTTTGCAGATGATACTTCTTTACTATTCAAAGTTGATAGACAAAAGAAATGTTATTACGATGTAAATAGTGCTCTCTCGAGAGTTCTGTATTGGTTTCACAACTAATAATTTGTCTTTAAATTCTAAGAAAACAAATGTATCAAATTCTCTTTGCCCAATATAAGGCAGGTTGATACTCGTTCAAATATGAATGGTGATGTCATTGACTTGGTTAATAATACTAAATTCTTAGGCATTACGTTAGATTCACGACTACAGTGGGATGCACATATTGAAACTTTGGCAATCAAACTTAGTTCAGCGGCGTACGCAGTAAAAAAGATTAGGTTATCATAAGTAAGTGACTATCTAAATGATCACAGCATTTGGGAATAGGGAACACTATTCATAGAGCCATGTTTGGTAACAACATTATTTTAAATATTGTATTATTTTTATATGTGTATGTAAACATACATACGACTGTAATCGTATTAGGTATGATTGTATCTTATACTATATTGTATTTTAAATTATATTATTATAATTATTAACATTGAAAAGAGGAGATAAAAATAGACCTTCAGAATTTCTTGCCTGTTCTTCTCAGAAGGCTCTCCCAATTTCCGAACAGGTGTCGAGTCAATTTTTTTTTCCTTATTCGTACGTACGGACAAAGTTTTTGTTTTTTTTTTAAGCTTTGTTTTTTTGTTTTGTCTATTGACGTCAATAAGTGCCTGTAAAGGTCTATGTTGAATAAAGATTATTTTGATTTTGATTTTAATGGAGAGCGGTTAGTGAAATCCACTCGCAGCCTAAGTTGCAAAAATTTACCGGTAAAGTTGCAGCATCTATATTTTCCAATGACAATGGAAAACTTTTACTCCTACCGTAACATGGACTCAGCTGAGCAACAGGTCTTCGACATGCACATTGATTTTAAAGAGTTCCCTGTGTGTACCGAGAAGATGTTAAGTCGGACCCCGTTCTTTTTAAAAGGTAATCTTAAAAGAGGTCCGATATAACCGCAGACGGACCTTACACCCATGATTTTCAATTCCTTCACAGATATAAAAAATATAAAAGAGTATGCATCACGAATTTGTTGAGATAAATAGTATGACTCAACAAAATGAAATAGTAACTCACAGGTCTTCTTTTGGTTCTCCGCCGGCATTGATTGCGGCTATGCTGGCGGACGAGGGAGGTTGGAGGGCTGTGGCCTCCTTCTGTGAAGCAGTGATGCTCCAGAAGGAGGCCGCCGAGCGGGGTCGGGAGATGGCCGATCCCGCTCGAAGAAGGCGGCGCCGGGCTCGGTAGCACAGCTGCGGCGCCGCCGCGGGTCGCCGGCGGACGCGAGGAAGTCGCGACTGCTACCACGCCCCTTCCGTGGCCGGAGGGCGTCGTCGGTGGAGGAGACCGGGGAGGTAGTAGCCTCCCCGAGGAGGGCTCCCCTCTAGGCAGGGGAGCGGAGGCTGGGGGTTCCCGGAGGTGGCTTGGTGTTCCCGGGGCTCCCTACATGCCTGAGGAAGGCCATCCCTGAGGTTTTTAGTGGTCGGCCTCCCCCTTCTGGGGAGGAGAGCCCCACATAACCCCGGCTCGCCGGGGTATGCAATTTAATGCATTTTCCTCAGGGGCACAAAAAAAAAAAAGGTCTTCTTTTGGTTAAAATAAGTACGGGGTACCCCAGGGTCTTGGGACCCTTTTTGTTCTCATTTTATATTAATGATTTACCAGATATTACAAATTAATCCCTGTACATTATTTGCCGACGATGTGTCTATTGTAATAAGTAACAAAGCTGCTACAGAACATAGCAAATAAATGTATATTACAGCAATGAAATGTATAGAAGGGCTAAAAAAGAACAATCTGAAAGTTAATATCCCTAAAACTAAAATTGTACACTTACCGGATATTCAGATATTTCAGATAAAGCCATTTACTTTACAATCGGAAACGTAAATGGCTTTATCTGAGCGTGACTTACGAAACTGAGGTCATAAGAGAATGTGTACTGATACTAATTTTCTTGGTAATAAACTAGATCAAAGTTGTTCATGGAAGCCACACGTAGAATTTCTTAATAAAAAGATTAACAAATTCATATTTGCTTTATGGAAAATAGCAAGAATAACTAACTATGAAACTGCAATTATGGCCTACCACGGGTATATTATGTCTCTTCTAAGGTATGGGTTATTGTGGGGGAATTCTGTGCAGGTTAATAGATTATTTATGGCACAAAAAAAAATGTCTCCGTGCAGTATTTAATGTACCTCCTTGGACGTCATGTGCTCCGATATTTAAAAAAAAAAACAATTTACTCACGTTACCTAGCTTATACATTTTTGAATCGTGCAAAGGAGATGTCCCATATTGGTTTATAGTAACTAACTCGGGTAAATTGATATATTTGGATAAAAGGCTCTAAAAGAAAGTAATCGCCGTAAGTCATGTTATTTTCAAGACCCCCGATTTTTAATAATTCGTATTCTAGTATAAAAAAAATGAAATATCTTTAATGCAATAATTACACATTGCTTAAAAAAATATCAACAAGCCTTTTAAAAATCTAAATACATACATAATTGCTTTAATGAACCGAATATTTCTAATTTTGAGAAGTTTTTAACTAACAAAATGTAGGGAGCTATGTTACTTAATGTATGTTAACTAGAGCCAGAAAAAATATAAATAAAAAATCAACTGACAAGTCAGGCACCTGCTGTCAATGTCATAACTCAACGGAAAATATCAAACATAGAGTAAGATACCGGTAGTCACAGATTAATAAAAATATCATTAAGGTGTTGCCATAATGAAATATTTCTTAAAAACATGTTTTATTTATTTAAATTTCTTTTATTTGTTTCATACTTCATATTTTTTCGGCTTTCAATTTAATGTAGTTTGGTGTTTGTTAGTTAACGCTGATCACAAAAAACCAACCTCCTTGAAATAAGAGGACATCTCCTTTGTTAAAAACAATATTGACCTATTTGAAAAGTTCGAAGACAATTATAAATATGGTGGTAGACATGTCGGATATATAATAAACTACCCAAAACCATTAAGGAACACAAAGGTAAACTTTTTAACAAAATATTATTTAATTGGCTAGTAAACAAATGTTTTTATTGTGTAAAAGATTATCTGGCCTACGAGAATAAATAGGTAACATTATTTCAGACTGACATTCTATAATCATATTAAATAAATTTATTGACATTTTAACATCAATTTAGGTACTAGCTGACCCGGTGAACTTCGACCGCCAAATGTTGGAGCATATTTAGTAAGTCACAAACACACGACACATAACTTTTCTAATTTTATTGAAATTTGTTGCTTTTAGATTTTTAGGAATATTAAAGAATTATAGTATACACGGGTTCTTTTTACATGAGATGACAAAACAATATAATAAAAATATTTTTGAGAGTTAGTAACACTGTAAGGTTGGCACCCATCAAATATGTCAATACATTAATTATTTATATTTTGAAATTTAAATACACGATGTTATAAGCAAAGTTGATATTATGTTGTCGATTCAAAAGTCTTGTTTTAATGCGTTCTTCAATTCGAGTGGAACTGAGAGTACAAATACCGTCAAATGTTTGACAGAAAGTAAGTGATCAACTTTTATATGGGAAAATGAAATTGTCGTCTTACTCTATCTTACCGCAATTTTTCCTTATTTGCTCACCGTTTAGACCTACCCTGGACTACGACAAACATTTTAAAAACCAAAATCAGCTCAATCGGCCCAGCCGTTCTCGAGTTTTAAGCAGACTAACGAACAACAAATCATTTTTATTTATATAGATAGTAAGAAGACATTTGAAAATTAAATTGATAATAAATAACATTGTAATTTTAGTATATATATAGATGACATTGGAAATTAAATTGATAGGTAAAATATAACATTGTAATTTTAGGTATAGTAAATGACATCGGAAAATTAAAATAGGTAATAAATAACATTGTTAGGTATAGTAAGAACATGATAGAACATAAGATTGATATTATATAACTGACATTCACATACCACAAGTTGGTAAGACGTGCTGTTCATGACTCATATTTATTTAATGTCCATTTTTTACCATGTCTTGAGTGAATAAATACTTTTTGTGTCTTAATACTTAATACTCTTAGTGACTTTGACACGAGCAGGTGATATTGGGATTCTGTCAGGTTTAGTTCGGAACCTCTTATACCTCAATCAGCATTAGCAAAAGACAATAATAATTAAACCAATTAGAACCCCCACCATTACAAAGCAACTATGGTCTGTAACTGATCCGCAGTCATCTAGTCGTAAACATAATTTCATTAACCACTGTGAGAGGCATCAAAGTGCAGTTGGGGCGGAAACAAGAGTTATTGCCATGACTATAAATAAGTTATCGTTTGTTCGCTCACTGTTCTCGTTTATTACAATGCATCCATTCCACTGCCCTCTGCAAACTAGTACGCAAGACTGCAGGTTCTACAGAACAAAGTATTAGGAAGTGTACTATGAACTTTTATCTCTATTTAATTTACGGCCGACTTCAAATGTCGCTTCATGAAGAAACAAGGTACGAAATACATATCTTTTGCCTCACTTAGAAAATAGTTTACTATCTGATCCCTGTTTACTTGC
>JAYEAL010000940.1:0-24208 GCA_036419045.1 Scirpophaga incertulas | reverse complement strand
ATCTCTCATATTGGGACTTCGGACGTAAAACGGAACACATAATATACAAATTTTACCTTCCAATAAAATTTTTATTATGTTTCCTGATACGTCCGAAGTCCCAGCAACGGCTTCCTGGTGGAACATCCTCCGTTTTTATTATGAGGCTAACAATGAGCAAGGAATGGCGGCTTGTGGTTTGCTTAAGTTGACAGACTTGGCCACTAGGGGCGCTGTCAACATGGCGGGAGGCGGATTAAAGTGACAACTTCCGGCGGAAGAAGCAACGTACTCTCATATTGGGACTTCGGACGTATCAGGAAACATAATAAAAATTTTATTGGAAGGTAAAATTTGTATATTTTTTGAATGAGAGTATTGGGGTGGGCAGAATGTACCCGGTACGTGACGGTACCGGGTATATGTTTGACTGATGTGTGACCCGGGTCTTCGCGCTCGCTGACGAGCGCGGTGAGTGAGCGCGCTCGTCGTCAGGGATTCGCCCTGAGCCCTGAGCGCCAGCTCACGCAATAGGTTGGGATGTGTCCTGACTTCGGGCCGGTGCTTACGCTTGCCGAGCTTGGGGTGGCATGTGTCGTGCGGGCGATCCGCCGGCTGGGTTTAGAAATAGCGCCTCACAAAACCGAGGCGCTATGGTTCCACGGCCTTCCGAGGCGCCGGGAACCACCCAGCTGCCGGATCCGGGTGGGTGACGCGGTGGTCCCGGTGGGGCCGTACATCAAGTACCTGGGCCTCACCCTGGACCGCCGCTGGAGCTTCGAGGAGCATTTCGTGCGGTTGGTCCCCCGAGCCAAAAGGGTGGCGGGCGCATTGCATCGCCTGCTGCCCAATCTCGGTGGACCGAGGGATGGAGTTCGCCGCCTGTACGAGGGCGTCGTGTGATCCGTGGCCATGTATGGGGCTCCCGTGTGGTCGCAAGACTGCGCGAGGTCCCCCCGCTGCAGAGCTCTGCTACGGAGCCTGCAGCGGATAATGGCCATACGGATCGTGCGAGGCTACCGTACAATCTCGTACGAGGCGGCGACGGTTCTGGGACGCTCCCCCCCATTCGACATCTTGGCCGACATGTACGCGGCGACGTATGCGTCGCGGCGTGTCGGCCGGGAGGGCGATGGGGGAGCGCCCTGGAACCGCGCACGAAGTGCCTAAGCGGGAGTGGCACCGACGGATTGTGGCGGCCTGGCGTGCGCAGCTCGAATTACGGATCTGCGCGCGCCAGCGGGCCGTCGGTGCCGTACTCCCGCACCTCGAAGCTTGGCTCCACGGGAAGGAGGAGGTCACCTACCGATTGACTCAGATACTCACCGGGCACGGCTGCTTCGGTGAGTATCTGTGTCGAATAGGACGGGAGGGATCGACACATTGTCACCACTGCGCATCCGACCTCGACTCGGCCCAGCATACGCTGGCGGAGTGCCCCGCGTGGGCCTCCGAGCGCCGAGTCTTGGTCGCAGAGATCGGGCGAGATCTGTCTCCGCCAGCATTGATTGCGGCAATGCTGGCGGACGAGGGAGGTTGGAGGCTGTGGCCTCCTTCTGTGAGCAGTGATGCTCCAGAAGGAGGCCGCCGAGCGGGGTCGGGAGATGGGCCATCCCGCTCGAAGAAGGCGGCGCCGGGCTCGGTAGCACAGCTGCGGCGCCGCCCGGGGTCGCCGGCCGGGCGCCATCCCTGAGTTTTAGTGGGTAGGCCTCCCCTTCTGGGGAGGAGAGCCCACATAACCCCGGCTCGCCACAGCCGGGGTATGCAATTTAATGCATTTTCCTCAGGGAAACAAAAAAAAAAAAAAAAAAAAAAAAAAAAAAAGGTTGGGATGTGTCCCTGAAGCAGCTGCAAGCAGCGACTGACCCAGGATGCCGCCGCACGGGCGCTGCGTCTTCCGCCAGCGCAGCCAGGCCAGCGCGTGCAGCTGGTGCGCATCAGCGTCGTCTTTAGCGCCTTTGGAGCCTCGCCAGCTTCGATCGGAGAGGCCGAGAGTCTAAACGACTCGTGTAGGTCCCGTAATCGCTCCAGGATGAGGTTGCGCCCCGCAAATGGGTTCGACATTGCTGTAATATTACATTTAATGTATTTTATGTGATTATGAGAAACAATAAGTACTAACAATAGGCTATTCTACTATTTTTTCAAATATTTTTTAAAATGTTCGTTTACATGCGTGTTACGAGTGCATTGGCACCCTACCCCATATATATGTTATATAATCAAACACAATTAGTCAGAGACCCCCCAAGAAGTCCCGATGTCGCAACACTCCATGTAAATCTCACAATGAGGACCAGCACAGGTGTCTTTGAGCTCCAATCGCGGTGGCGAACAGACAGATCAATCGTTGATCACTAGTAATAAGCCTAGTTATAGTTTATATTGTAATTAATTAATAAAAAACTAAAATTAATAACTTGTAGTTTTTAAAAAAACGCCTGTCGACGGCCCAAAATCGTAATTGGCGCAGTCGGTAGGATAGTCGAGTCAGGTCGCGTATTCCTACTTCGAGTCCGTCCTGATAGTCGTTTCGCCGACGTGTCGACTATCTTCAAACAAACGAATCTACGAGACCGTCGTAGGCGCCGCAATAGAAGAATAATAATAGAAGAATCGTCTTCATCGCAGCGACAACATCAAGAATCGATGAGTCAACTTCGCGCTATGCAGATTACCTTGCATATGTGAGTAATTAATTTTAAGACACAAATTTCTATTGGTTGCAAATCCTCGCACCATCCTCCCATATTCCTATTACTATCGAAGTAATTAGAATATTCACTTAAGTACTATCGAAGTAACTAAGTGCTAGTTAGATAGGATTTTAAAAAAATAGTAATTGCAATTTTAAAGGTAAATTTTATCATTCAAAATTTTTCACCCGCGTAGTAATCAGAGAGCCACGCGCAGACAGAGCGCTAGGTGGTTCATGTTTAATTCGAATAGAGACACTTTAATAGAACAAGAAGAAGACGAGATGGCCTTAAACTCAGAATCGAGTCAAGTCCCTCACCTCTTTAACGACAACACTGAAAAAATATGGAAAGCATTGAGAATAGTTCCGGAGTTTGATGGAAACCCTCATGTTTTAATTAGATTTTTAGATATTTGTGACCAATTAGTAATTAACTTTATGGACCCAGCCCATGGTAACGAACTTAATAATTCAGCCCTGTTAAATGGCATCTTAAATAAAATTACTGGCAATGCAGCTAAGACATTAGCCACCAATGGCATTCCTACGGACTGGCAAAGCATTCGGAATACACTGATTAATACCTTTTCAGATCACAGGGATGAGTCAGCTCTGTACACCGACCTCTCTATGTTAACACAAGGCACAGACACACCCCACATTTTTTTTGAGCGCGTGCAACACTTACTGACCACTATAATGGCATATGTCCAACTGCACGAATCTATTAAAACCACCGTAGAAGCCAAACGCACACTATACAAAAAACTAGCGTTACAGACGTACACCCGAGGCCTTAACGAACCCCTAGGATCGCGTATTAGATGTATGCGACCCGAATCGCTTGAAAAAGCGCTAGAATTTGCTCAAGAAGAGTTAAACGTACTTTACTTGCGGAACAAAAAATTTAATAGCAATCCCAGATACGTATCTTCACATCTAAACATGCCGCAACAAGTCGTAAAACCATTTCAGTTTCCCAACTTTAACCAAAACTCTATTCCACACGTTAATCGTTTTCAGCCTCCTATCAATAACGCCCCTTATAACTTTAGATTTCCAAATACACCCCAATTCAATAATAGACCCCAAGGTCAAGGTTTATCTAGAACTCAACAAATGATGAGAGCTTTACCAAGAGATAATTTTTCTACAGGTTTTAGAATTGAACCCCGACCTCGCCAAATGAATCATCAACCTATGAGTGGCATATCACACCCAGTGGCGCGAACTTTACCACCCACGTCGCAAAACAGAGCTCAACAGAATATACACGTGCACGAAACAACTGATCCATTGTACTCTTACCATAATTCCGACACTTATTATGACGAATATTCTTACCTTAATGACTACACCGATGACACAACCGACTTATATTCTTCCTTAAACTCCGATAACCCCAACAACTCCGAACAAGAACAGCAGGAAAATTTTTTCAACAAGCCTCTGAAGAATGTCCCAGAATAGAATTAAATCTACAAAATAAACGACAGCTTCCTTACATTCAAATTGCAAACCCCCCTTTAAAACTATTAATAGATACAGGCGCTAATAAGTCCTTTATAAGTCCCGAAGCAGTAGACATTTTTTTTTCACGTTATCAAATATCTTACGACCCGTTTGTAGTCACAAATATTCACGCCACTACCCAAAATGATTACTCAATTACCATACCATGTTTTCCGGAGATAAATGATGAAAAACCTATTAAACTATTTATCTATAGATTTCACGAATATTTCGATGGATTAATTGGCTTAGATCTTTTACAACAATGGCAGTCGAAAATCGACTTAAACTCGCATATCTTACACACTCAGTTCGCCAGAAATGCTATTCAAATGTATGAGTCACGGCAGAGCTTTAACTTAATAGAAACAGTAGTTCCCTCAAAATCAAGTAAACTTATAAGCATCCCGACAAATATCTCTCAAGGTGACATTTTTATAAACCATCAATCAATATGTAATTGCTATATTACGGAATGCGTAACTACCGCGAATAATGGCAATGCATTTATAGAACTTTATAACCCCACAAATAACGATATAATATTTAATCTATCACAACCGATCACCGCTAACATCTTTAATGAGCAAACCTTATCAGTTAACGAGAACAATATGCAGCGATTCCGCGAAGTTTCGTCTCGCCTGCGTATGAATCATCTGAACGAAGAGGAACGCGCAAACTTAAGCTCTCTATGCAAAGAATACTCGGATATTTTTTACTTAGAAAACGAACCTTTAACTTTTACAAATAAAATTAAACATCGTATTAATACAACCGACGAAATTCCCGTTCATAGCAAAACATATAGGTATCCATATATCCATAGAAACGAGGTACAAAATCAAATAAAAAAAATGCTTGACCAAGGAATTATTAGACCATCTTCTTCAGCCTGGAGCGCACCTATATGGATAGTGCCCAAAAAATCTGATGCCTCTGGAAAAGTAAAGTGGAGATTAGTTGTCGACTTTAGAAAACTTAATGAAAAAACTTTAGATGACAAGTACCCCATCCCTAACATTTCCGACATACTTGATAAATTAGGAAAATGTCAATACTTTAGTACATTAGATTTAGCTAGCGGATTTTATCAAGTAGAAATGCACCCCGATGACATCCACAAAACCGGTTTTAGCGTTGCCGATGGAAATGGACACTTTGAATTCTTACGTATGCCAATGGGCTTAAAGAATAGTCCTTCTACATTTCAAAGGGTTATGGACAACATTTTACGAGGCTTGCAAAACGTAATATGCGTAGTATACCTAGATGACATTTTGGTATTTTCTACCTCACTACAAGAGCATATTGTTAATTTACGAAAAATCTTTGACAGACTTAGAGAATCAAACTTTAAGATACAAATGGACAAATCAGAATTCCTTAAACATGAGACCCCTTACTTAGGTCACATTATCACACCAAACGGAGTAAAGCCCAATCCAGATAAAATATCAGCCATTTTGAAGTATCCCCTACCAAAAACCGCAAAACAAATAAAAGGATTTTTAGGACTAGTTGGCTATTACCGACGTTTCATTCCCGATTTTTCACGCTTAACAAAACCTCTTACAAATTGCTTAAAAAAAGGACATAAGATCAATCTAACACAAGATTATATTAACTGCTTTGAACATTGCAAAACTTTACTCATTAATGACCCTATTCTTCAGTACCCAGACTTTACAAAAGACTTTATACTTACCACTGACGCTTCAAATGTAGCACTAGGAGCAGTTCTTTCACAAGGATCTATAAATTCAGATAGACCAATAGCCTATGCATCACGTACCCTAAACGACAGCGAGTTAAATTATTCAACTATTGAAAAGGAACTCTTAGCAATAGTTTGGGCAACCAAATATTTCCGTCCTTATCTTTTTGGGAGAAAATTTACAGTTGTTACAGATCATAAGCCCCTTCAATGGCTATTAAATCTCAAAGAACCAAATTCACGTCTTACCCGATGGCGGTTAAAACTGTCCGAATATAATTTTAATATAATATACAAAAAAGGAAAGTGTAATACTAACGCTGATGCACTATCACGTCTAGAAATACATAACCAGGATACAGATTCAGTAATAGTTAATATAAGCTCCAGTTCTTCGTCAGACTCCTCAAGAACATTAACTGCACCCGATGATCGCCCTTTTATTAGTGCAAGTTCGACTGACACTGCACCAAGTCCCATTACATTTCTTAGTAGCCCCTTTAATGAACCCAATCTTAGGACCCCCATCAACAATACAGCACCTGAAAATGAAGAAAATAATAATCAATCGCCGTCTCTATTAGCTGGAAATAATATATTGGAAAATTTTCATGATAACTTACCTTGTGAAACGACGCACAGTAACAACGAAAACCCCATTCTTGAAATTCCCGTTTCTGAAGACGTACTTAACAAATATAAAAGACAACTTATAATTAATTTTACAACTAACTCGATTAAAAGTAAACCTAAAATTACCTTACCTTTTGAAACTTTCAAAAGAACCTCCGTTCAAGTTTGCCAGGATACACTAGAGCAAGATTTAATATCTATAGTTAAAAATCATATAAATCCCAAAAATATTACAGCAATTTTAGTAAATCCTATTGATCAAATGTATACCATAGTACCCATTTTACAGCGAATATTTAAAAATTCTTCTATGCATCTCATTTTAACAAAACGAATAGTAGACGATGTCACAGATTACTTAAATCAGCAAGATATAATTTCAAAATATCATGAAGGAAAAACGAATCATCGTGGTATTAATGAAACTTACCTTTCTTTATCTCAACGATACTTTTGGCCAAAACAAAAAGATTCAATCACAAAATTTATTAATTCCTGTTCGATATGTAACCGTGCTAAATATGATAGAGTACCGCTAAGATCAGAATTTCAAATTGTTCCCCCACCAACTAAACCGTTCGAACAAGTTCACGCTGATGTTTTAACTATAGAACGCGATAAATACTTAACTATTATAGATTCCTTTTCCAAATACGCACAAGCGTATATACTTCCCGATTGTACGGCACCAAATATATTAAAAGCATTTGTAACACTTTGTACTCACCATGGATTCCCGTTACACTTAACTACGGATAGAGGAACCGAATTCACGAACCAAATAGTTGCAGAATTTTTAAAATTTCACAAAATTAATCATCACCTTATAGCTGCTCACGCACCCAATGAAAACGGAGCCATTGAACGTTTTCATAGTACACTTTTAGAACATATTAGATTACTAAGAATACAGCACCCTAGTGAACCTGTTCACAATTTAATTCCCTTTGCACTTATTGCATATAACAGCTCTATTCACAGTCTTACCAAATGTAGGCCCTATAATTTAATTACTGGACACTATGACCCTCGTGATCCCACTGATAATAACTTATCTGAACGACTATTACAGCAATACTTACAAGACCACAGACAAAAAATGGAGATAGTATATAAAATTGTACATGACGAGTCACTTTCGAATCGCGAATCCATTATGAATACACAAAATCTTGACAGAGAACCTGAAAAGAATTACGAAATAGATGAAGAAATTTTTGTTAGAAACCCCGCAGCAACACGACAAAAGTTAGCCCCCCGATACACTAGTGACAAAGTAGTTGCCAATCTACCTATTCATATATATACTTCCAAAAAACGAGGCCCAGTAGCAAAAAATCGTCTGAAACGAAACAAAAAAAAATTAAAAGCTCTACATTGTTACAGGACACTGTTACTCACCCTCGCAACAACAATGACCCTGGCCCAAGCAGACTTACAAATGACCAACATACGACTTGACGACTTATCGCAAGGACCCGGCCTATTGCCCTTTGAATTAGGAAAAACTAGAATCATTTCCCACAATCACATTTTTCTCGAGGATATCGATCTTGGTAAGATAGAACAACAAATCGATACTGTAAAACTAGAACTGACTGACGTAGCTTCTAAAATCCCTAACCAACACTTCCTTCTTTATAAAAACCAAATTACACATCTTTTTGACAAATTACAGAAAATTACTATTAGATTACAATCATTCGAACCTAGAAGAGCTAAACGTGGTCTGATAAATCCCTTAGGCACCTTTATAAAAAGTATAACCGGTAACCTAGATAATGACGATGCATTGAAATTAGAAAATGCTTTGACAATTCTACAGAAAAATGAAAAAGAATTATCTATTAATTTTAATAAGCACATTAGTTTATTCAAAGACATGACTTTCCAACAAACTCAAATATTAAGTAATTTAACTAAGAATCAAAATAAATTAGGAAAGGCAGTAACTTATCTAATTAATGTTACTTCCTCAGATAAAGGGTACATAGCCCAATATGCGCAGTTATCGCAACTATTTAGTATATTAAGCGAAAATATCCAGGATCTCTCCTTGGAAATATTTAGATTAGAAAATATATTAGCTTTTAGTCGCACAAATTCTATGCACAATTCAGTTTTGTCTATTGATCAATTATATAAAATTATTATAAAATTAAAGGCACTATATAGCCCTATTTCAATTTTAAATATCGATACAAGATATTACTATGATTTAATAAGCTTACATTCATATTATATAGATAAGAAGATAGTTATAGTACTTAAATTTCCTATCATGTCCTCAACGACCTATAACCTTTATATGTTATGTCCTGTGCCCAATAATAATTCCGAAATAATTATACCACCATATCCTTTTATTGCAATCAACTCCCAGGAATATGTGTATATGGAGGCTGAATGCCCGAAGATCGACACCTATTATATATGCAAGCAAGAAGTTAACCATCAGACCCGCAATCAACGTGACTGCATATCGCAGTTAATTTCTCATCAAGAACTACATGAATCATGTCACACAACATCTATAATTCTACATAAGGAAGCACTACTAGAACTTGACAGCCAGCATTATATCATTACATTCCCAAAGGCAACGAAAGTACATTTATTCTGCAAAGAAGAAGATCGACATCAGATTTTGCAAGGCAGTTACTTAGCAACGATCCCACGAGATTGCAATATCAAAGCACCTGCATTCTCAATCATCAACATCGATGGTAAAGTACGAGGAAAAGTTATTGAAATTATGCAATTACCGAAAATTGAATCATCAAACTCTTTGAAACGATTGCCCAGATACAAACTTACGACAATCGACTTAAGCAAATTGCACAATATCCAACATCAAGTACTTATGGAGCCCCATATACCTTATGAATCATCAGTTATGCGAATTATCTACCACACAACAATACCGATGTACGGAATTATAATAAGTGCAGCTGTACTGATAACCATTGGATGCATACTATACTATAAGAAGAAATCCGCGCGATATGATACCAAATCAGTTCAAGAGAATATCGAGATGTCTACGCAAGAGCGCAGAGCCGCAACATTTGCATTAGACATTGGCAAATAGTTGCTCATCTAGGCGGGGAGGTGTTACGAGTGCATTGGCACCCTACCCCATATATATGTTATATAATCAAACACAATTAGTCAGAGACCCCCCAAGAAGTCCCGATGTCGCAACACTCCATGTAAATCTCACAATGAGGACCAGCACAGGTGTCTTTGAGCTCCAATCGCGGTGGCGAACAGACAGATCAATCGTTGATCACTAGTAATAAGCCTAGTTATAGTTTATATTGTAATTAATTAATAAAAAACTAAAATTAATAACTTGTAGTTTTTAAAAAAACGCCTGTCGACGGCCCAAAATCGTAATTTGCGATAGTCAAGTGTTATTGTTATTTTTGAAAAATATTTATCCTGCAAGCAGGAAAAAACATCAAAATATTGTCGTAAAATAAAGGCGCCAAAATGCCGTCCGCCATGTTTGTGACGTCAATTATATTAAAATAAAGAAATGTCATAGTTGTCAAACGCCGAAGATACAAGATGGGAAGAGACGCTTATTTTAGGTTTGTAAAAAGTTAGTGTTGAAAGATTACTTATGAAATAAAAATGAGTTTCTATACTCCGTATTGTTGGTGTGTAGCATTGAATTGCAAGAATTCTACTTGAAAACATCAGAAAAGTTGTTTATTAAGGTTTCGAATAGCGATTCTATGGGATATGTTTGGTTAGAACTCGCAAGACAAAATCAAACAAAATACTCTCTAAAATCTCATTTATATCTTTGTGGGGATCATTGTAATGTAAGTACATAAGTTTTTTTGATGAGTCTTCTTTTAAAATACTTGCCGTCTCGTCCCGTCTAGTACAATGCGTTTCCATAGATCATTTTTTCCACGGACATGTAAGCTGTGGAATGATCATCCTGTTGCGGTGTTTCCCCTGCGCTATGACATGTCCCTCTTCAAACGAGGCTTAAAGAGAGTAATCTTCTCACGGTAGGCAGAGGCTTACTCGTAGCTGTGTCCACCCCTGGTGTTTGGGGGATGATGTCAATTAAATCTAAATGTCAACTTAAACTATTGTCAAATGTCAATGAGTGCCAAAAAGGAATAAATTAAAATGCAAGGCGAGAGTTGTTGTCACGATTTCTAATTGAACACTAAAATAAACACTATGTACAATTTAACCATTACGGCAACAGACCGCAGTTCATTGCACTGATATTTGTAGGTCGCGATCAAAGTGCAGAATTGACGCGCCTAATTGACAAAAATATAAAATCTTATAATTGCAATTTGCACTGTACTTTGTACATATTGCCAACTCCAAAAGAAAAAGAATCAAATAATAAACATACAAAAACTTAAATCGAAAACAATTAAATAACATGCAAAAAGTCTAGCCTATAAAACCTTAAATGCAAGAAAATATGTCAATAATGATCTTTAGAAAACACTGTAAAACTTATTTAGAAGTAGTAAAATAATAATAAGAAAAAACTGTATAAAACTTATTAAAAACATTAAGATAGTAATGAGTAAAGTCTCTAAAACATGATTTTCTAAACAAATTATTAACACACATCACTATGTCTTTTAGTGTCAAATTTCACATGGTTGGAAGAACGTTCATTTCTTTCAATTGAACTGACGTTTACATTATGTTGCACTGAGGTGTCATTTTCTTTATCACTCCGGGACATTGTCTGTAATTCTATCTGTTCGGTGCAGTTCGGGGTAGTCAAAGCCTTTCGAACAGTTCTTCTCCAATAAAGAACGGAAGCTACAAACAGCGCAATGCATATGAACAGAGCAACGTATATCATCACATAGTGATGCAGGTCATGGTTATCTATAGCAGAAATGTCAGCTTGTTGTTTTAACAAATCAATTTGGTTTTCTATATGTTTAAATAGCTTATTATGGTTCTCTATATGGAATGAAGAATTTATAGAGGTGTTAACAATATTATTTATTGGTGATATTTCAGGAGACAAAATCAATTTTTCTGAACTGATTTGAGCTTGGCTGGCATATTCCATGTGTGCATATAACATGAATGTGTCACCTCTCAGAACACATCCTTGACCGAGAGTAATCAATCCAGTACTGATTAATGTTTCCGACGACATGCTGTCTGAGCAAATTATGTGGACGATGCATTTCTCACAACAATAATAGAACCACGTGTTTTGTTTATGTAATTGGATCCACTTGTCGATGCAGGATTTTAGTTCGATATCACAATAAAGGTCATGTTGTTCATTGTGACGAATTATTTGCTGATTACAAATAGATTTAGTGTGGCTGCCTAAATTATATACAGGATGATTTAGTTTGCATAGTAATTTCTGCTCATGAATTTTTTGACATTCGTATATCTCTGACTGTTGTAATGGTATAAAGGAATGTCGATTAATGTTGAAAGCAATAAATTCCGTGACAGGAATAACATTTATAATATGAGTTGAATTTACACGTTGAGGAATGCTTATTAATTTACTTAATTCATATAAATCATTACTCAACAGGGGTATTTTAATTTCCATTAAGAGGTTTTGCTTAGTTATACGTGCGTGAATTCGAAATAATTTGTATAATTCTTTCACATCATCCTGTATGTCTGGCAATGCTAAATCCCGTGGCAAATAACGAGCAATTTTATTGAGCTCCTTTTGCAATTGATTAGCTGATAATAAATGAATGTCTATGTGCCCTTGGTACATATTGGTTAATGTATTAATAATAGTCTGTTGAATATATTTTAAATTTTGAATCATACTTTCGGCTGCAATGGATGATGTAATAACATAAAATCCACTTTCCGTAAATAATTTATCCTTTATTGAGTCAGCTTTTAATGAGTTCATTTGATCATTTATCAAGTTAAAATGTTTAATCATAGTTGCTTCGTTGCGTTGTAAGATGTTATTTTCTGTTTCCAAGATACTGGTTTGGTTTTTTATCAATTGAATAATATGATTTTCATTATTTTGGATGTGTTTCATGTCATTTTCATACCTGTCAGCAAAACGCTGGTCTAAAACTCCAAATAGCGTATTTGCGACATAACCAATTCCGTCAATCAAACCTCGTTTATAACGATTATGCATTAAATGTTGATTTTTAAGAAGATTATTGTAATAGTTAAGCTCATTAATGCCTTGTTCCAATTGATTTATTAATAGATGAAATTGTATAGCCCAGTCGTCACGTTGAAATTGTTTTAAATGTATGACATATTCTTCCAAGGCCGCCATATTGTTCCAGTAGTTAGTCATGTTGTAGAAGAAAACTAATTTCCACTCATCTTTTATCTCTTGAATATCTGATATTTTGTCAAAATAGATGGTTTGATTGCCAGTTATTGTGTTTATTTTTATGTCACGTGTTGTTTGTGTTTGCAGAGTGGGTGTGATAAATGTCATTAAAAGAAATAATATAGTCGAACAAATTAAGCTTTTACATGATAACCCTTTTCTCGTGTCACTTTTTACCTTGCAATTATCATCTGATGCATCAACTAAGGTCACTAATTTTGTAATTGGTCTTTTAATATTACCCTTTGCAGTTCGCAATGTCACGACTCTAGTATTGCCGTCCTTTCCAGGGTGTAATTCAGTTACCCGTCCTAAAGCCCATTTTCCTGCTGGTAACTTCTCATCCTGGATGCACACAATATCGTCAATTTGAGTGTTTGTCTTATGTGTAAGTGTCAATTTGGGACCTCCATGGAGTGTTTCAAGGTGAGCTCGTGTAATAATTAAATCGGTTAATCTAGAACTGTGAGGCAGGAGGATTGGATTTTTCATATTCGTGCTTAGTTGTGAATTATTCAATCGTCCTCCCACTCGCAAAATGTTGTTATTATCAATAAATGGGTTTAAATTTAATATGTTACTCTTACAACGTATATTTTTATTAGACTTCAAACTTGACAATTCGTCCTTAAATGCATCAATCTGAATTTGTTTGACAATCATTAATTCAGCTCTCCTTAATTCCTCCTTTGTCAAAAATGTTGTTAATTGGCTTGTCGTTTGTTTATAGATAAGTCGCATTATCCACGCGACAACTCGTACAATATGAGTCATACTATTATGAGTGTCAAGTAACTCAATAATTATAGACGACGGCGCAGACTGTATGACGCATACTGTTTTCTGTTTCGACTCACAATTTGTGTCAGCAATAACTAAAGGTGTAATGGCCTTCTTATTGTAATTAATAAGCCAATCAGGTCCTTGCCACCACATCGTATTCTGCAATAATTGTAAGCAGCTGTTCCCTCTCGTTGCACAATCAGCAGGATTGTCCTTAGATTTGACATAATTCCAGTGACTTTTTGGGATTATTTCATGCACTTGGTGTACCCGATTGCTTACAAAACTCTTCCATTTTGCTGGGTCACCATTTAACCAGGATAGAACAACCATAGAGTCCGTCCAGGCATATGTATGGTTATGTACTTTATCCCATTTGAAGGCTTGTAAGACCTTTTTCATGAGACCTGCAAGCAAAACAGCTCCACACAACTCTAATCGTGGCAATGTAATTTTTTTGCTGACTGGTGCCAATCGCGATTTAGCTGTAATTAGTCTTATTACATACTCGTCCTGTTCATTCAAAGTGACTAAATAAATGGCACACGCATAGACTTTCTCTGATGCATCGCAGAATCCATGAATTTGTATTTTCCTTGTCATGTCACCTAACCATCGTGGAATGTTAAATTTGGTAAAATTCGGTATGTCAGATGTAAAATTTCTCCATTCATACTGAATATCAGTAGGTAAAATGTCATCCCAATTGCATTTTATTAACCAAACTTTTTGAAACAATAGTTTCGCCTTAATTGTTAATGGGGTCAACCATCCAAGTGGGTCAAAAATTTTTGAAATGTCAGAAAGTAATTTACGTTTTGTCATTTTGTCATTAGATGTTATGTCAATTTTATATTTAAATGAAAATGTGTCATCTATTGGATTCCATTGAAGGCCAAGAGCCTTGGTATTTCCTTCCCGTTTAAAATGCATGGTTGTTTGGCTAAGCTCAGATGACAAAGTCTCAATCAGGGATGGCTCATTACTGGCCCATTTTCTAAGTGTCAACCCTGCACCTTGCAACATATTAATCAATTGGGTCTGAATTTCACGTGCTTGTTGTAAACTGTGAGATCCTGAAAATACGTCATCAACATACATTTCATTACGTATGACGTTACTGCCCAATGGATACTTGTATGCGTCGTCAATTGCCAATTGTTTCAAGGTTCGCAAAGCTAAGAATGGCGCAGCTTTGGTCCCGTATGTCACAGTGCATAACTTGTATTCCTGAAGTCTTCCTGCCGTATCCAACCAGATTATTTTTTGTAGCTGTTGATCATCTTTGTGTACTAGAATCATACGGTACATTTTTTCACAATCAGCAGTAAACACATATTTATATTGTCTCCACCCAATCAACAGAGTTAATAAATCTTGTTGAAGCTTACTGCCGCATTCCATTAAATCGTTAAGGCTGTATCCTGTATCAGATTTTTGTGAAGCATTGAAGACCACCCTTAATTTGGTTGACTGTGATTCTTGTTTTAAGACACCGTGATGTGGCAAGTAAAAACAAGGTTCACGGTCATCTTTGCATTCTACCATGTGACCCATTTCGCGGTATTCTTGCATAAATTGTAAATAACTAAAAGAAAGTTCCTTATTTTTTTAAAAATTTTCGCTGCAGTTGTATAAATTGTGCAATAGCTTGTGGTTTGGATTTTCCTAATTGTTGATTAAAGTTAGGTTTCATGGGTAAACGTACTTCATATCTACCGTTTTGTAGCCGCCTTGTAGTTGAAATAAAAAGATCTTCGCAATATTGCTCTTGCGACGACAAAGTGTTGTCAGATTGAGACTGGATATCTTCAAGTTCCCAATACTGAGCTATGTCCTGTATGTTGTTAAGGACGACGTGACAGTTATACGTTTTAACGGCTCCCGATAAAATCCACCCTAACTGTGTTTGTTGGGCCATCGGCTGCAAATTGTTACCCTTAATCAGACCACTCATCAAAATTTCGGAATATATATGTGCATCTAGAAGTATGTCAATGGGTCTGGAAATGTTGTAATCAGGATCGGCTAGAGAAATGTTAGTGACATGTGACCATTGTTTTTTGACAAATGTACTGTTAGGCAAATTATTCACTACTCGTGGCATAATTAAAGCTTCAGTAGTAAATTGGAACTGACTGTAAATTGATTTGCAAACTAAGTCTATTTTGCCTTTACTTTTATTCGACAATGTGCCTATACCATTTATGTTCGCATTGAATTGTTTACGTTTCAACCCTAACCTTTGTGCGGCATTTTCGGTTATCAATGTTATTTGTGACCCTTGATCTAATAATGCACGTAAAGTAATGTATTCCCCATTAGAGTTCAGCACTTCAATGAGGGCAGTGGCTAACAAAATTTCGTCCTCATTGTTTGAAGCAAAAGAGTTTTGAACTTGTTTCGAATTAATATTATTGTCATTTAAGGGTTGATTTTTTGATGTTGATGGCATTGGCTGTGATGCAATAAGGGCATTATGCAATAAGGTGTTGTGTTTGTCGTTACATTCTTTACATCGCTTTTGGGACGCACAGTAACCTTTCGTATGAACAAACAAGCAATTTTTGCAAATATTCAGTTTTGTAATTACTTTCAATTTCTCTTGGCCAGTCATGTCAATGAACTGTGCGCATTGGTATAATGCGTGATCACAATTGCATAGTGGGCAAATTATTTTATTAAACTGACTCACGTTTGCCGTGTGATGATGGCGAGATGAATTAAATGAACTCTTAGTAGGTTGCTGATATGGCAGATTATTGATTTTACTAGCTGGAAATGACGTTTTATTAAATTGATTTTTTGGAAATCTGGTAGGAATATTATCTATTTTTCTTTTATGTATGGGTTCTAATGCAAGGAATTTACTTTCAATAAAGTCCATAAAATTGTCATATGTTGGTATTTCACGTGGGTTCGTTCTATGCTGCATGTATTCAGTATACGTTTCGGAATCAAGTTTTTCACACAAGATGTATACTAAAATAGGATCCCATGCATTTGTATTGATACCCAAGTTATGAATAGCGTGAATGGTTTCACTACTTACGTCATACAATCTTTTCAGTTCAAACGCAGATTGCTTTTGTAAATTGGGTTGTCGCATAAATGTTTGAAAATTTTTGGTAAACAAAAGATATTTATTATTGTAGCGATGATTAAGCAATTCCCAACATGTGTCATAATTTTCGGGGGTGACATGCAAATGCTGTACTAATCTTTCAGCCTCACCCCTTAATTTTCCTTTTAAATGTTGCATTTTCTGCGTTTTTGTTAACGCAGTGTTTTTATGTATGGCTTCGGAATATAAGTCCATAAAAGTTGGCCAGTGTGTGTAACTACCACTAAACAAAGGGATGTCAATTTTAGGCATTGTCTGCTGTTGGTATATTGATGCATTTAATTTTAAATTTAATTCCCTCTTAATGCACTCAAATTGATTTTCAAGGGCTGAAAAATCATCATAATAGCTACATTCACTCCCTTCAAGTATACCGTCAATCTGTAAATGTAGTTTGTCAATTGAATTCCAGCGGGCATCTAAGTTTTTTAACTTATTTTCAATCTCCCATTTCTCTGTCAAGTTGTCAATGTTTATATTAATAGCTAACCTTTTAAATGCTCGGAAGTTCGCATTCTGCAGCTGTTGTAACTCCGTTAATGTGTCCATCACCTTCGGTCGTTCAAAACGAGTGCTGTCAAACTGAATCGTCACCCTTTTGCTGGATTCAGTACCTGCCGATGTCGTACCTTCCGGTTGAGCTGGAGCAGGGCTGGCATGAAGTTTCATCTCCCAAGACAGGATCTCACTCCGGGTACCCTCGTACCAGTCCTGGATTACCTGAATGATACCATCGGTGAAGTACTCGTGACTCTTATCATCAAGTTCTAATAACTGTTCGTCGTTCTGCTTACACTCTGCCCACAAGTTGTCTAAGGCAGTCACCCGAACACGAACATACTCCTTTGTTTTTCTACTTGCCGAATCTTTCAAAAAATTGGTGTGAACTCTCTTGATCTCCGACAAAATAGCTGCCTGACGCGCGATCAAAGCCTCCATTGCAATAGATATTATGGAAAGATCTTACTTGAATTACTGGAACTCCCTGGATTCCCAACAGGCTGCTCTGGCTGCTGGATATTGCTGCAGCAGTCGTCACGTGTCAGCGGTCGCGTGGCTGAATCACTCGCGGTCGCGATGTCACGGTTCGTGTCAAACCTCGATAAAAACTCTCAGCGCAATGCACTCGCACGAAAGAATTAATCTAAGGTGGATCGAAGGACCAATGTTTGGGGTTGATGTCAATTAAATCTAAATGTCAACTTAAACTATTGTCAAATGTCAATGAGTGCCAAAAAGGAATAAATTAAAATGCAAGGCGAGAGTTGTTGTCACGATTTCTAATTGAACACTAAAATAAACACTATGTACAATTTAACCATTACGGCAACAGACCGCAGTTCATTGCACTGATATTTGTAGGTCGCGATCAAAGTGCAGAATTGACGCGCCTAATTGACAAAAATATAAAATCTTATAATTGCAATTTGCACTGTACTTTGTACACCTGGAATTGCTCAAGTTCATGAGCAGTGGTTATCGCTTAACACTTGTTCGTCTGCCACGTATGCAAATTTGTACAGTAACACATCTACATAGTATAGAAAATTGTAATTATTATACAGTCACAAGTTCGTCCACCATTCTAATAAGCCCATATAGTGTAACTGATTCCTGATCGTTTGTGCACTCACATCATTTACCTTTGGAAAATAATTGGTCAGTGTAAAACTATTAATTACATTTTCGCATCTCATAAATACTATTAGTTATTTGAGATAGCAGATTATCCAAAAGAATACTATCAACTCTGTCCTTATACTGGGGTACCATAATACGTTCCAAGCCATTGCAGACATAAACCGGGTAACCCTGCAGTGGATAAAAAGACACAGTGACTCACTCAGAAACGAAGCGGCAGATGAGTTGGCAAAAAGGGGCCAACACGAAGGTGTATGGACCAGAACCCCTAATGCCCATTCCACAGGCAGAAGTAAAAACCTGATTGCGCAAGAGAACAGAGGAACTACACCTAAAAGCATGGATAACCAAGGAGAGGGACGCAAGCAAACGTAAGAAGCAGTCCCGTCTTCCTTCCAAGAAGCTTGCCCGTTCCCTTATCAAACTAAAGAGAGACAAGATCCGAAAGGTCATAGCTACCATAACTGGACTTGCCTTTTAAACAAACACCTGTACACAATTGGTGTAACAGACAGCCCCTTGTGCAGAGGGTGCATGGAGGCTGAGGAAACGCCACAGCACGTTCTTATGGAATGTGCAAGTGTGGCCAACCAACGGGAGAAACTTCTCCATTCGCCGGCGTCCCTGCCAGAAGCATGTAACAGCCCACGGAGGCTGCTGGCGTTCTGGGAGAAACTGGGATGGATGGAGTAGGAAGGAGGCAGACGCAGGAGCCATCTCCTATGTGCGCAATGGCCCAGTCATGAGGCTTAGTGCGGTGGCGCCCAGCCAAACTAACTTGAGATAGCAGAAGTATCTAATCTTCTGATAATAAAGCTCAAAATGGCATCACCTTGTTGTGATTTACGACGTTATCATACAACAACGTTTATTATAAATTTATGAATATAATTCAATGGCCACCAAAAATTTTAAAGGCAATAGTATAAAATTGACACTGAAACTACTCACCCTGTTTGCCAAACATGCGAGGTGCCACGGAGTTGCTTGCTTTTTGGATATCATCCCACGACAATCCCTTGTCAAAACCATCCTTAGCTATGTCCGCCGGCGTCGGGGCCTCTAAAATAGACCAACAAAAAAGCAAATGAAACTTACTGCTCATTCTAAAACTAAAAACTACTATTATCACCATATCAACAATACTGGAGAACACAGCGCTACCCTGAGAAAATGTACCACCAATTTTTTTAATTTCTTATTATAATCCAATATTAAATACAGAAAGCTGCTACAAGAAAATAATAAAAAATACTTAGTTATATTTTTACAATTTATCTTCATTATTGTTGATCATGACATGAACATAAATTGAGAAATAAATGAGCCCATGGGTTCATCAGACGTCACTAACCTGACTACCATGATCAATACAATATTCGCTGTAGCCCATGGATCTATAAGACGCAACTAACCTGGCTCTACCACCATATTGGCCACAATGTCTCCCTGTTTCCTACAGGCTGCCTCCAGCCCCGTGAGCCGCTCTATCAGTCGCCCGCCGCCGTCAGGCAGAGTGCTCAAATCCATATTGTCCAGAAGATGCTGGAAAGAAGTTTAATCGGAGAATCACCACCATAGAAAAGTGGATATAATTAAGATAATCAAACGTCATTATGTATATCTAAGCTCATCATTATATAATAAAATTAATCACAAATTACATATATATGTCGCAGCCAACTGGTTAAAGTAGCCGTTCAATCAAACAGCTAGCCCTTTGACTGAACAACGCCATTCAACCATACGTCTAGCTTATTTATTGAATATTTGAGTCGCTCAAAACGTTCAACACTACAGCTGATTCTAAAGCCGCCGTCTAATTTAATTAGTTCAGCGCTCTCCACCGCAGCGCTAGGTGTGTTTTGTTTTCAATATGGCGTCAACTAGCCGTGGTTTATGATTGTTTCAAGATATTTTTCGGAAAACAAGTAGTAAATATACGTTACACATGTTATTAAAGACTCAGAAATGAGGTCACTTACGAGTGATACGAGTGAATCAAAATTTAAACAAATATTCGAGGAGAAATTACGGGATTATGAAATGATTCTTAATTCGTAAATTTCAGAGTTTGTAATTTTTTGCTTGGTGCAATAAACAATATTATGATTAATACTTTGTTTTTCATTTTTACCTATTTCATTAAACTTTTGGTCACCTCTTAAACTTAATTCAAGACTAACCTGCAAAGAAATTACAAAAAGTATTCCTATTCTCTCAAATTAAGTACTAAACCTTAGTTATGTCACCTTAGTTAATTTGCCATTTAACCAGTTGGCTAAGCGTCGTCTAGCTGTAATGTTGAACGTTGCAATCAACAAGTCGGCTAAACGACGTATAGCTGTGTGATTGAATGACGTTGTTCAGTCAAAGGGCTAGCTGTTTGATTGAATGGCTATTTTAACCAGTTGGCTGTGACATATATATGTTACGGGCAACGTGACTAACAGGCGAGATTCATTTGATACCCGGTCGAAAATTGGTGAAAAATTGTCTCCACTTAAGTCACAACAAACTGAAATACCTTGTGCAGTTGAAAATACACTAAGAAGCATAAGGCGCTGGTGGTCGCTTGAGTGCCGCGAGGTGCGCGCACCTCGCGGTGGAGTGGTCTTTCCCGGTATTGTAAAATGAAAACTTGGCTATCGGTCTAAAATAGATGAAAAATTGTCACCATTTATGTCGCAAGAAACTAAAAAACTGTGCGACGTTGTAAACACACTAAGAAGCTCACTGTAAGTGTGGTCGCGTGAGTGCCGCGAGGTGCGCGCACCTCGCGGAGGCGCGGCTCACTATTGCGTTTATCAAATAAAATCCTGTACACTTGCAAATCGGCACAAAAGCATATCGAGGTAAGTAAAAAAAAAAAAAGAAATTGTCATTTTACTATACCGCACATTTGAGTCCGTTCTACTCTTAAAATCCTTTCATTTGATACCCATATGGTGAAAATCGCAAAAAAATGTCAGTCGCCATGTTAGATCGGCGGCCATATTGAAATTTTCGAAACTTCACTTATAGCTTTGTGTTCTACTCTTCAATACCTTTCATTTGATACCCATGAAGCATGGGTTGGAAAACAAAAGCGGTCCGCCATTTTGAGGGCGGCGGCCATTTTGAATTATTTTCAATGTATGTATCGTGGCTGTATTGGACTTGCAAAACCCTTTCATTTGATACACATAAAGCACGTGTTAAGAAACAATAGCTGTCCGCCATTTTGAGGGCGGCGGCCATTTTGAATTTTTTTTATTGTCTCTAACGTGGCTGTATTAGGCACTTAAAATCCTTTCATTTGATACCCATAATGTAGGGATTACA
Source organism: Scirpophaga incertulas (assembly GCA_036419045.1). Lineage (NCBI taxonomy): Eukaryota > Metazoa > Arthropoda > Insecta > Lepidoptera > Crambidae > Scirpophaga > Scirpophaga incertulas. Next base: position 2,445 of record JAYEAL010000940.1, on the reverse strand, counting down.
ATACAAATGATACTTGGCCTTTTTGGACCGGCGGCCATATTGGTTTTTTAACGTTGCCACCAATAGGCTTCGATAGCGCTGAAAAAATCCTTTCATTCGATACCCATATCACCGTATCGGGATTGAAAACCGCGAGAATAAACCAAAAAGAGGATATTAACCATTACAAAATGGCCGCCAGCGCCGCCGCCATCTTGAAAATGTAAAATGTCAAATTTTTCCAGTGTAGTAGACTAAGCCGCTCACCGATTGGCGGTGACTGCAGGCGCGCAACTGTCATCGGCTCGCGTCAAAAAATTCGCAAAGTCGCCGAAACCGAAATCTGCCATAGCGCCCAGTGTTGCCATATATCTGGCCCAAAATAGTGGTACAAATGATCAGCGAGGCCCGGTCGACCCCGCCATGTGAAAAAAATCGAAAACACCGCGATTTACGTTCTCCCCAAAATCTGGGAAATTACCCCAAAATCTGGGTAAATTACCCCACCGATCAATTCTCCCTACCGAGCACTACAAAAGGTCACCCGGGGTTGTCAGTCGAAAAACGCCGGCAACCCCGCGAAAACCGCGATTTAATTTTTTCGAAATTGCAACTTTTTACAAAATGGCCGCCGGCGGCGCCGCCATCTTGAAATGTCGGAGTTTCGGATTTTTCCCAATATCTGCACCGTATACGGGGTGGGATGACGTTTGTCGCGCGACTCCAGCGCACCCCGATCTGGGAGATCAATTCGGGTCAAATTCGGTCTGCGAAAAGTTTCCAACCTCCGTGGAGGCCAGTGTTGCCAGTGTAGAAAAATAAAAATACCAGAAAGTCATAGAGGCCCCGCCGGCCTATAGGCCCATGGTATGGGAAAAATCCAAAAGTCGTTATTTCGATTTTCGCCTTTCGGGGCCCCTAGGGGAAAAACTACCAAAAACGGTAGAAATTTTCTCCCACCTGGCAACACTGCTCGCCGAGCTCCACCCCCGCCCGGAACATGTCACCCCGGTCGGAGGCCGCCATCTTGGCGAAAATCCGGTCCGAAAATCGCGTCAAAATTGGCGATCCAAGATGGCCGCCGGCGCCGCCGCCATGTTGTTTCTCGCCGCGCGCCGCAAATTTCCCGAAAGTCGAGGACAGTCTTGACAACACGAAAAAAGAAAATCCCGGAAAAAAACAAAAACCGCGCCCGTCGACGGTCGCAAACACGGGTCGAAACGGATTTTTCAGTCCAAGATGGCGGCGGCGCCATTTTGTTTTTTCGCAGTTTGACAGCGGCACCGCATCCCCGCCACAGTAGTGAACACCCCCACCAAACGCTGTCAAAAACGGAGCCGATTTGGAAAAGTTGACATTTCGCGCGGGCCGCCATGTTGGTTTGGCAAAAATCCCTTTATCCCATTCTATGAACTAAAAAATCTAAAAAATTCCATCCTAACATCAAAACACTCAAAACACCCTCTAAACACCCTAAAAACACCCCGTATCAGTGAGTGAGTCAGTCAGTGGTAATCGAGCTTTATATATAATAGACTAGACGTCGCTTGCTTGCCGCGGGGTGCAAGCACCCCGCGGTGGGGTGGTCCATCCCGGCTGTGTTTGACAAAAATTGTGGTCTGTCGAAAAATGGGGAAAAAATGTCGTCTTGTTTGTCACAAAAATCAAATGAAGTACAAAACTGTGTACGGTTGTTAATACACTAAGAAGCTCACGGTGAACGTGGTCGCCTGAGTGCCGCGAGGTGCGCGCACCTCGCGGTGGTGTGGTCTATCCCACTACTGAAAAAAAAAATTGGCGGTCGGTCGAAATTGGCAAAAAATTGTCTTTATTTGTGTCACAAGAAAATAAAAAAGTTTGAGGGTGTAAATACTTTAAGAAACTCACGGCGCTGTTGGTCGCGTGAGTGCGGCGGTGGCGTTGCTACTATTGAGATTTTCAAATAAAATCTTGTACAGTTGCAAAGTGGGCGGTGCAAAGCATATCGAGGTATGAGTAAAAAAAAAAGAAATTGTCATTTTACTATAAAATCACATTTGGATCCGTTCTATCTCTTAAAATCCTTTCATTTGATACCCATATAGTGAAAAGCGCAAAAAAAAATATCAGTCGCCATGTGGATCGGCGGCCCATATTGGAAATTTTAGAAAAACGTCACTAATGGCGTCGTGTTCTACTCCTCAAGGCCTTTTATTGATACCCATTAAGACTGGGTTTTGGATAACAAAAGCGGTCCGCCATTTTTGAGAAAGCGGCGGCCATTTTGAATTTTTTTCATTGTCTCTAACGCTACTGTATTAGACTTGCAAAACCCTTTCATTTGATACCCATGAAGCACGGGTTAAGAAACAATAGCTGTCCGCCATTGTGAGGGCGGCGGCCATTTTGAATTTTTCTTCATTGTCTCTAACATGGCTGTATTAGACACTCAAAACCCTTTCATTTGATACCCATATTGTAAGGGAT
>JAYEAL010000212.1:0-25491 GCA_036419045.1 Scirpophaga incertulas | reverse complement strand
TAAACACCGGCAAGATCAAAGGAGGCTACTATGCGTCACTGGCCTTATTTGATTTACTACGAAATTTATATATACACACTATAGCAAAAGCTTTCCATCGTAGCAATTATCCAAAAATAAACTTTTGAAATATTTATATATTATTTATATTGTATTTTTGTTTATTATTTATTATTTCTGTCTACTACTTAATACTCGAGGTCCATGCCTTTTTAATTGAATCTAAGATGTTTCTTTTTAATTGTGATCTATGCATGATATATTTGTATATGTATATATATACATATATACACACATATATATATATATTATATATACATATATAAGATAATTAGTTCAAAGGCAGATTTATATCTCAAGAGAAATGTCATGAGAATTACAAATTAGCGGGGACATTGGATTAATATACTATTTATATATTATACATTACAGACAATTAATTATGAAACAAATATTATGATACTTTTAAGTGGGAGCATACTGTCTTGCTAAAGTAATCACAAAGCTGAATTCACCCTTTGCCCCAAACTTGCGAGGAAGTTACCAAGTTATTCAGGTAATATTCACAGCGTTTTGAATGGAAATTTGAATTATATATAAGTGTTTTCTATGTTGTTGCTGCTGATTTTATTGAAAGTAATATCCTTTTTTATTACACATATTTTTTTTTTGTAAATAAATATTTTTATTATACGATTTCCGACATATACATATATTTATTATATAGTCTAGTTATTAGATAGCCGGAATATTCACACGTTCATTTTATGCAGTTACAATGTTTTATGCAACATCTCATTTTTTCATTCATTGATTTCATTAATGATTTCATTTGGTTTCCTTGCTCTATTCACCTCGTGAAAATAATGCGGTCAAAATTATGCATATAGGCTGTCAGTGAGCTTATATTATATCAATCGAATCAAGTAAGATATACTTGAAGACATAACTTAAAAATACGAATTTACATATTTATAACAAATATAGTGAAATTAGTGGAAATGTGAAATATATTAATCTATGTTAGTGAAAAAGACACTAAGCGCACGCAGAGATGAAGTAACCTAAAATTAAATTTCCCATCCATAAGGTAAATAATAAATAATAATAATCCTTATATTATATTCGAATACCGTTACTAATTGTAATAAATATTACTCTAATCTATTACTTGTATATCATTAATATTAATAATGCGAAAGTAGCTCTGTCTGTTTGTTTAACTGTCGCGCTGTCTCGTCGCAATTACTGAACGATTTAAATGAAATTCGATATACAGATAGACACTTGAAAATTTTATAGGCACCTTTTTTATGCGATAAAAGGGTTGTAAAGGGTTTAAATAGGAGATGAAAGTTTGTATGGCCAATACGTAATGTTTAAAGAAGTTTAAAAGCCATTTTAGTCTGTTAATTATTTACAACAAAATACGACATTTACGCTAAAGGGAAGAAGAGTTTTTATTTGTATAAGTTAATAAACTACTGAACCGATTTTGAATGAAGATAATATAAGACGACCTCCGTAGTCGAGTCGTTGGTATACCGGTTTTCCATCTCTGAGGTCCCAGTTTCGAATCCCAGTGAAGGTGGATGTTTGTTTGATGAATTTGAATGCATTTGTACCTCAGTCATGGTTCTTATAATATATTTCTACCAAATTTATTTATATATGTATAATATATGTACTTATGTTATATCCGTTACCCTTTTTTTAGAGGAGGTTAAATGCGACCTTATGCACCAAGACACTACGCTGGCAAGGCGCGGCCACTAAAACCCCCCCAGTTCTCTGGGCCCATACGGGCCACATAGCAGGGTGCGCTCTCGCGTTTCGACCGCCATGTGTCCCGGGGCCGGCTCGAACAAGAGTTGGTCAAGCCACCGCCAAAGGAGGGACTGACCGAGAACCCCTGGATAGTCCCCCAGACAGAGAGAGCTTTACAGCGTGCGCGCTTAGCCGGACGCGCGCACAAGGTATATCCGTCCGGAGACAATTTTTCGTGGGAAATCTTATAAAACAGCTTGCCGAATTTCATGTAATTCAAACTGCAAGGCTTGAAGACGTGGGTCATATAAGATAACTTTTACAGTATAAAATACATTCCTTTTAGAAAATCCGATATAAAGAGGCCGAATCCTCAGAAAGTAGTAAGATATAATTAAAGTTACAGAATCAGTTTCTTTTTAATGTAACATGTTGACAAACAAGCAGACTGCCTACGTGGGTACTTACCCTGACACATCTGCTTTCACTGTGACAGTCGCCTACAGTACATGTGGGAGATTCGTAGCAAATTCGTAACACTCAGAATTACTTAGAGTCAGTTACTACAGAGTACAATAGCATGTGTTATTAAATTTATAATCGCAGTACCCAGTAAGTTCACTGCCTCACCCTTCAAGCCAAAACACAACAATGCAACCACTGCTATTATTTGGCGGAAATAGGTAAGTAGAAAGTACCTCAGCTGGCAACCCTGGTATAGATTTTCCTTCCGGTAAAACGGAATCTGTCCTCATTTATACGTAGCTAAAATATCTGCTTAGCCCGCATTTATGTGGATAATTTACACTGGCCCACCTGAACTAGCATAAAATTTCAAGAGAATCTTGCAACATAATGTAAGGACTACAATAAAACTGACCTAGTATAATTGGTTGATACCTAAACACGCTAACTTAAGGTAAAATCAAGTCTACTTTAACTTAAGGTATTCCCTGAGGGCGTACTCATATAGACGCTATGACTCAAAATTTAAAAAAAATTACAAATATGTTTATTGGTTAATCCACATAAGATTTACGTGAATTTTCGGTTTGGATATCTATTAAGCATTATTATGTGCTTATGATGCTTGTGTCAGAACCCCCGCTCTTTCTGAGGTTTAGTGGGTAGTCGCGGCTTCTGCGTTGAGTCCCACACACCCTTGGCTTGGAAGGATATTAGCATGAAATGTGGTATAACAGATTACAATTCTTAAGGATTTCTAAATAAACTTACAAGTTAGGAATAAGCTAATATTTTTTTAGACTTATATACATATATCTTGCCTGTAGTAGTTGTGTATATTTAAATTATATACACATAAAACACACTAAGAAACAATAACAGACAGTCAATTAGTGAACCAAACCGGACATCAACGGAGCATTATGCCACCGTCGGGTTAGACAGCAGCGCTGGTATTCTGTCGGTGCCGTTATTCGATTTACTCAAATTATATATAATTTATACATAAAAGTAAACCTTCAAATATGTTGAAACAAATTCATTGCGTTAAAATAACAATAAATTTCATTTTTATTGACCCCAGACTTTTTTTTCCCTGAGGAAAATGCATTAAACTTGCATACCCCGGCTGTGGTGAGCCGGCGGTTATGTGGGGGCTCTCCTCCCAAAAGGGGAAGGCCTACCCACTAAAAATCTCAGGGATGGCCTTCCTCAGGCATGTAGGGAGCCCCCGGGAACGCGAAGCGACTTCCGGGAACCCCCAGCCTCCGCTCCCCTGCCGATACAGGGGAGCCCTCCTCGGGGGAGGCTACAATACCTCCACCGACGAATTATATTTCTTAAAATGGCTGAATTTGTGCTATTAAGTGGTAGCTACGAGTGGAGTACTGTTCTACTCCGTTAAAAGCACACATTTTTCGTATAAAAGCTGCATAAAAACTTTATTGTTAAACATATACAGAAACATTATTGTTAAAATTTACCGGGAAGTGATAATTACTATATGCATACTACATACAAACACCAGCTATATGAAACACAACACATATAATATACCGAACAAACGAAATAAGAATACAAAACGCAATATTCCCGGTATCGGAAACGCTATGACACGTCACACAGAAAACCGGTTCAGCGCGCAACTATTAGCCCGTAAACAGGAAACGAGTACGTGTGAGCGCGGAAAAGTTCTTTATACGATGTGGCCTATTTTATTTATCCGGCAGACAGTGTAATCAATCGTAGAGCAGCGAATGCGAGCGTCTGCGAACATCTGCGAGTACAGAAACGTCAATAAGCGTCTGAAATTTATCTCTTCCGGTCGGAAATTGAAATTTCGACACTCGCCCCCAGGTCGAATGTTGGGTAGGGAAGTTCAATTGTTATAACTTAAACAATCATTATTATTCAATTCACGGCATAATATAAACAATTTTTATAGATATAAGAGCTAATTTGCTTTTTAAGAAATATTAGAGTTTTGGCAGTAAAGTATATCTTATTGCAATATATTGGAGATCTTTAGAGCAAATTTATCCTTTTTCTGACCAGACTCTTACATTAAGGTTTAATTGTTAAAATTATTATTATTATAGCCTCCTTGTTCTAATATCCAATACCTTAAGTATGAGTAAATAAGGATTATTATTATTTTATTAACAATCAAGCCTATAGTGCATACGCTTTCAGAGGGAAAGTAAATCTGCCCTTCAAAAATGTGTGCGTCCCTAACGTGTGACATAAGATGCAAATTTTGGTACCCAGTAATTTCATTTCCTATTGTTTCTTTCTCAGTAACAGTACCGAAACTCCGGTTGCGGTACTGTTACTGGTATTGTCCTGGGCTAAAAAGAAAAGACGGAGATACCCAAGCAGATGACCACGGTACAGAATCTCCAATCAATAGAAAGATGAGCCTAGAAGTGAAAGGAGTTCGCCATTGGGGTCAATATTGAGTATATACGTTTTTGAAAGTACCGTTACACCTAAATGATGTTGTAATGCTAAGACGGAGGATCTTAACATTACAACTACATTCAGGGATTTTTTTTCTATAAAGTGTCTTTTAAACGGACACTTTAATTAATTACAATCTATCTTAGTAAGTAAGTATCTAAGTAATACTGTTTTGACTTAAAATAATAAATTGCTTGTAAACTAAAAATTTGTTCATTAACAAACTAACTTTAGAAGAGGAGGAGGTAAGAAACTGCGATATCAATCACAATGAAATAGGATTAGATAATTTCGAATTAGGATTGATTCCTCATTCGAAATTTACTACATGATCACAATCAAGAAAATCTAAAACAGTTTATTTTTAAATACTCATCATCATCATCGTCAGCTGAAGACTGTCACAATAGAAGGAGACTCTCCACGAAAACTCAACGCCGATCTGCCCATCGCTCCTAGCATTCAACACCCTTCGGTTACTTCACACAAATGTAGTCCATCTAGCAACGCTACCCTATATTTTTGACTATTGACGCGTTGGCTAGTATAAATAAATACAAATTGGCAGCGAGTAATGTGCCTTGCTCACTGCCACTTAAGCTTCACAACTTTTTCGTTAAAATTTAGAAGTTTTTAGTTTTACTTTTCCGCGCTCACACGTACTCGTTTCCTGTTTACGGGGCTAATAGTTGCGCGCGCTGAACCGGTTTTCTGTGTGACGTGTCATAGCGTTTCCGATACGCGGGAATATTGCGTTTTGTATTCTTATTTCGTTTGTTCGGTATATTATATGTGTTGTGTTTCATATAGCTGGTGTTTGTATGTAGTATGCATATAGTAAATTATCACTTCCGGTAAATTTTAACAATAATGTTTCTGTATATGTTTAACAATAAAGTTTTTATGCAGCTTTTATACGAAAAATGTGTGCTTTTAACGGAGTAGAACAGTACTCCACTCGTAGCTACCACTTAATAGCACAAATTCAGCCATTTAAGAAATATAATTCGTCGGTGGAGGTATTGTAGCCTCCCCCGAGGAGGGCTCCCCTGTATCGGCAGGGGAGCGGAGGCTGGGGGTTCCCGGAAGTCGCTTCGCGTTCCCGGGGGCTCCCTACATGCCTGAGGAAGGCCATCCCTGAGATTTTTAGTGGGTAGGCCTTCCCCTTTTGGGGAGGAGAGCCCCACATAACCGCCGGCTCACCACAGCCGGGGTATGCAAGTTAATGCATTTTCCTCAGGGGAAAAAAAAGTCTGGGGTCAATAAAAATGAAATTTATTGTTATTTAACGCAATGAATTTGTTTCAACATATTTGAAGGTTTACTTTTATGTATAAATTATATATAATTTGAGTAAATCGAATAACGGCACCGACAGAATACCAGCGCTGCTGTCTAACCCGACGGTGGCATAATGCTCCGTTGATGTCCGGTTTGGTTCACTAATTGACTGTCTGTTATTGTTTCTTAGTGTGTTTTTTATGTGTATATAATAAATATACACAACTACTACACGCAAGATATATGTATAATAAGTCTAAAAAAAATATTAGCTTATTCCTAACTTGTAAGTTTATTTAGAAATCCTTAAGAATTGTAATCTGTTATACCACATTTCATGCTAATATCCTTCCAAGCCAAGGGTGTGTGGGACTCAACGGCAGAAGGCCGCGACTACCCACTAAAACCTCAGAAAGAGCGGGGGTATCTGACACAAGCATCATAAGCACATAATAATGCTTAATAGATATCCCAAACCGAAAATTACGTAAATCTTATGTGGATTAACCAATAAACATATTTGTAATTTTTTTTTAAATTTTGAGTCATAGCGTCTATATGAGTACGCCCTCAGGGAATTTACCTTAAGTTAAAGTAGACTTGATTTTACCTTAAGTTAGCGTGTTTAGGTATCAACCAATTATACTAGGTCAGTTTATTGTAGTCCTTAACATTATGTTGCAAGATTCTCTTGAAATTTTATTGCTAGTTCAGGTGGGCCAGTGTAAATTATCCACATAAATGCGGGCTAAGCAGATATTTTAGCTACGTATAAATGAGGACAGATTCCGTTTTACCGGAAGGAAATTCTATACCAGGGTTGCCAGCTGAGGTACTTTCTACTTACCTATTTCCGCCAAATAATAGCAGTGGTTGCATTGTTGTGTTTTGGCTTGAAGGGTGAGGCAGTGAACTTACTGGGTACTGCGATTATAAATTTAATAACACATGCTATGTACTCTGTAGTAACTGACTCTAAGTAATTCTGAGTGTTACGAATTTGCTACGAATCTCCCACATGTACTGTAGGCGACTGTCACAGTGAAAGCAGATGTGTCAGGGTAAGTACCCACGTAGGCAGTCTGCTTGTTTGTCAACATGTTACATTAAAAAGAAACTGATTCTGTAACTTTAATTATATCTTACTACTTTCTGAGGATTCGGCCTCTTTATATCGGATTTTCTAAAAGGAATGTATTTTATACTGTAAAAGTTATCTTATAAGACCCACGTCTTAAACCTTGCAGTTCAAATTTCCTGGAATTTAGGAAAGCTGTTTTATAAGATTTCCCACGAAAAATTGTCTCCGGACGGATATACCTTGTGCGCGTCCGGCTAAGCGCGCACGCCGTGGTGAAGTCTCTCTGTTGGGGGACTGTCCAGGGATTCTCGGACAATCCCTCGTTTGGCGGTGGCTTGACCAACTCTTGGTCGAGCCGGCCCCGGGATACATGGCGGTCGAAACGCGAGAGCGCACCCCGCTATGTGGTCCGTATGGGCCCAGAGAACTCGGGAGGGTTTTAGTGGGTAAGCCGGTCCTCTTGACCGGAGAGCCCCACACACGCCGCGCCTTGCCAGCGTGGTGTCATGGTGCATAAGGTCGCATTGCCCTCCTCAAAAAGAAAGGGTAACGGATATAACATAAGTACATATATTATACATATATAAATAAATTTGGTAGAAATATATTATAAGAACCATGACTGAGGTACAAATGCATTCAAATTCATCAAACAAACATCCACCTTCACTGGGATTCGAAACTGGGACCTCAGAGATGGAAAACCAGTATACCAACGACTCGACTACGGAGGTCGTCTTATATTATCTTCATTCGAAATCGGTTCAGTAATTTATTAACTTATGCAAATAAAAACTCTTCTTCCCTTTAGCGTAAATGTCGTATTTTGTTGTAAATAATTAACAGACTAAAATGGCTTTTAAACTTCTTTAAAATTTACGTACTGTCCATACAAACTTTCATCTCCTATTTAAACCCTTTACAACCCTTTTATCGCATAAAAAAGGTGCCTATAAAATTTTCAAGTGTCTATCTGTATATCGAATTTCATTTAAATCGTTCAGTAATTGCGACGAGACAGCGCGACAGTTAAACAAACAGACAGAGCTACTTTCGCATTTATAATATTATTAATATACAAGTAATAGATTAGAGTAATATTTATTACAATTAGTAACGGTATTCGAATATAATATAAGGATTATTATTATTTATTATTTTCCTTATGGATGGGAAATTTAATTTTAGGTTACTTCGTCTCTGCGTGCGCTTAGTTGTCTTTTTCACTAACATAGATTAATATATTTCACATTTCCACTAATTTCACTATATTTGTTATAAATATGTAAATTCGTATTTTTAAGTTATGTCTTCAAGTATATCTTACTTGATTGGATTGATTTAAAATAACCTCACTGACAACTTATATGCATAATTTTGACCGCATTATTTTCACGAGGTGAATAGAGCGAGGAAACCAAATGAAATCAATGAATGAAAAAATGAGATGTTGCATAAAACATAGTAACTGCATAAAATGAACGTGTGAATATTCCGACTATCTAATAACTAGACTATATAATAAATATATGTATATGTCGGAAATCGTATAATAAAAATGTTTATTTACAAAAAAAAATATGTGTAATAAAAAAGCATATTACTTTCAATAAAATCAGCAGCAACAACATAGAAAACACTTATATATAATTCAAATTTCCATTCAAAACGCTGTGAATATTACCTGAATAACTTGGTAACTTCCTCGCAAGTTTGGGGCAAAGGGTGAATTCAGCTTTGTGATTACTTTAGCAAGACAGTATGCTCCCACTTAAAAGTATCATAATATTTGTTTCATAATTAATTGTCTGTAATGTATAATATATAAATAGTATATTAATCCAATGTCCCCGCTAATTTGTAATTCTCATGACATTTCTCTTGAGATATAAATCTGCCTTTGAACTAATTATCTTATATATGTATATATAAATATATATATATGTGTGTATATATGTATATATATACATATACAAATATATCATGCATAGATCACAATTAAAAAGAAACATCTTAGATTCAATTAAAAAGGCATGGACCTCGAGTATTAAGTAGTAGACAGAAATAATAAATAATAAACAAAAATACAATATAAATAATATATAAATATTTCAAAAGTTTATTTTTGGATAATTGCTACGATGGAAAGCTTTTGCTGTAGTGTGTATATACAAATTTCGTAGTAAATCAAATAAGGCCAGTAACGCATAGTAGCCTCCTTTGATCTTGCCGGTGTTTATGGGCGGCGTTAACGTTTTACTATTAAAGTGATCTATTTGTACATTTGCATTTAATAACATAAAAAAGTTACCCTGTAAGTAAATAATCTCTCTCTTATATAAATATGTATACGTGATATCCAAACAACATACTTTTTATAATAAGAAATACTATAACCATTTAGTTTCTTAGTACAATTCCAACATTTCGTAATATTCTTGATCCACCACCATCGTGGGGACGAAATCACCCCCGGGGTAACATTATCCGTCTTTCCCTTCGACCAGCCACAATAATGCATTCGCTACTGCTTTGCGGCAGAAATAGGGGAGATAGCGGTACATAGGCTGGCATCTTTGACTCCATAATTTGGCACCGTATTTTTTTTTTGTTAATTTTTGTTTTGGCAATATATATATAGGTAGCAAACTATAACATATAATAAGAATTACGAAAATATGATAACTCTGCCTCTTGTATATTAGGGTACATGACTAAAATTGAATATTTGTTTTCATATAAACGTCCTATAAAATCAACAATTCGATCGACAATTCGAGAAATAATACAATTTAGGCGACTTAGCCAAATTATGATGTCACGGTTGCAGTTTACTGGGGAGTTATTGCACCATCCGCGCCAATGCCGCAAACAGTCGCTGTATCTTCAAAAGTAATAATAAAATAATATAAAAAAACTAGCAGACTCGACAAACTTTGTCTTGCCATATAATTCTAAACTGATTATTAAAAAATAGGGGTTGACAATAGAAGAGAAGAGACATTGCAAAAAAATATTAAAAATTGTCACTTATCCATCCGAATTGTCCAAAGTAAGTAGGAAAATATCTAAGAAATAACTGTGTGTGGACGAAGTCCCGTGTATCAACTAGTTTTATATCTATTATTATCTTTTGCTTCTGTAATATTTCTCAGCTAATAAGCTTACTCTTTAATATATATATACTAGCGGCCCGTCCCGGGTTCGCACGAATAGACATTACTCTTCGCAGCGTATGCGATGAAAGACATTTTATTGCAAATTTTTTTACACCTTCGGTTGGTTTTGATAAGAATTTCTAAAGATTTCTATAGTAATCTAGTACTAAATATAGCCTATGCTACTCAATATTAATGTAGCTTTCTAATGAAAAAAGAAATATTAAAATCGGTCCAGTACTTTTTGAGTTTATTCGTTACATACAAAAATACAAATATTTCCTCTTCATAATATTAGGGTAGAAAGAAGTGTATCACTAATAATAAAAATTTACATAAAATAACATTATTGCTTACTATAATCACCAAACACCACAGTTTGTTCCAACTAAATAGCGTTCTGGTCTAAATAGCCTCTGGGAGTAGTATTATTCGCAAGAAGCGAACAAGATTACCTGTCTGCTTACATTTCGTTTCTCCTGTTTGTTTTTGTTCAGCTGCCTGTTCACATGGGTTCAGACACCTTTTCTTTTGCATTTTTGCTTTCATGTCATCTTTTCTCAGAAATAAAGATCGTTTTCATCGCTATAACATAATATTATTGTGTTGGCTAAGGTATATATATACATGCGTGGATTAAATGCTTGGATAATTTATATGGATTTTTATATACTGTTCAGTTACAAAATATGAAAGCGCGAAATTTGTTTTTGACATAGCACAAGCCAAAAACAAATTTCGCGATAAAATATAGACAGAGATATTAAATATAGACTTATGTAGCTCATTCGAATAGCTAAAATCTTTTTGGTACGTACGAACCTTGTATTTGAAAGTCAGTATCAAGACAACGCTCCCGATGTTTTTGACAATTTATGTAACGTATGTAACGTTGTATTCTATATACCTCGAGGAATTATAAAAATGCTTAAAGTGAAACCTGTGTGTTCTGTAGTTCGTAATTAATCAATCTATTTAATATCAACTATATTAAAAAATAACAAAATGCATTAGAATGAAATTTCTTTTATACTATTTTAATCAAAATTTTAATAATTTTGAGTTAAGTTCGCAATGCTGTTAAGGATTAGTCCAAAATTTTAGGATAAAGTATATCTTGGCGATTAAAAAACATTGATTCGCGAAAAAAGTCCTTATCATGGCCATATAAAAAACATTAACCAATCTATATTTTACTTTGAAATTGGGAAATAAAATAATACTAATTATTGTGACGAAGAATACAATATATTATTTAACTAATTATTCTATATAAAGGTTTATAAAAGTGATTATTTCTAAGTGACTAAGTCAATGTATTAAGTATGATTTTAGAGGATTTCATCACTGAAAGTAACTTAAGGTCGCTGATAAAGGAAGCGAGCTTAGTGAAATTCGTACATGCATTTGGCAACGCGATATAGGGTCGGCGTCATCCGGGCTTAGCGCAAACGTTCCGTTGAAATACGTTAGTGCATGGTACGCTACATTAGGCCGGGTGCAGACGTAGGCCGGAAGTTTGGTACGGAATACAGAGCACGGGAGCGTGATGAGGGTACGTTTCGATGTGGTTCGTTTGGGATTACTGCGAATCTCAATGGCGAGACATACGGGTTCGTTGTTGATTACAATACTTTTTGAATAGGTATCGCTGGGGTATTATTAAGAGTTGCTTTTATAGTCTAATAGATATATCTATATGCCAGTGGTACTGTTGTGTTGATACTGGTCGATGAATTAGATGATTCGGGTGGCCCGGGATGGATCCAATCTTTTTGTATTATTTAATGTACATATGAAATTCTAAAAACAATATACATATATTGTTTTTAGAATTTCATATGTACATTTTTCTGATGCTCCTACGATGCAGGAAAATATCGTGACTAGATTAGCGTAGTTGACTAAGATTTCATCGCCCTAATATAGTTAGAGTAGGCTCGTGCCTCGTGTCGTGGAGACGTATACGAGCTGTGAAGAAGATATATATATTGAACTATAATAAAACATGTTTGACAAAAAAAACTATTTCTTGCATTTTATTTCTTTTGCAATTGTTGATAAAATCTAAGTTCCATAATTTTATCCTACATTATTTTTGTGTTCGATATTTCTGAAAGTCGGTTTTAATTATCGTTAAATTGTTAATATTACAAAATGTTTCGTTAATTTGTTCCTATACATCAGCTAACTTAAATATCTTTTAAGAAAAAAACTGCGCAAATTAATTCCTAAGCCTCAATGTATTTTTTATTACCAGCTCAAAAAAAAGAGATGTTATTATATTTAAAATCCATATATCTGAAAAAAAAAACAAAAAAAAAATCGTTAGTATAAAAGTAAAAATATACTAAAACCATTGTAATCCATTTTTAAAGATCAGTTAATTCAAATTGGCGGATTGCCGTAATTACATAATATACATAAAATTCATAAATGAAATAGAGCAAATAATAGCGACAGCTGGAGTTATAACTACGTTGTGTCATATACAACTATTTAACTACATTTAACAAAATTGTCGTTTAATACTAATATAAAAGTATAAACTTAATATATACTATGCGATTAGTTTCAGATACCTGGAAAATTGTTTGTTCTTCAGATCGTATTATAACATACACCTAATCAGTGGTTGGAATTTGATATATATTTATGTAGTAAATATCTCCAGAGTTATATTTGCTCTAGAATGTAACATTAGTAAGTAAGTTGTCGCTGTTAGACTCTGAAGTAATTATATTGGAAGTAGAGTCGCGCATGTTTCTCTCCGTGACAGTTTCAAAATCAAAATTTACTTTATTCATATATGACTTTTTAGAAAGCTCTTTTGAATCGTCCAATTTTTTCCCCTACCACACATTCAGGACGTATTTTTTAGCTGATAAGAAGAATGGGCGCAAGAAACTTATCAGCTTTATCAAAAGTAATAACAACATTTACAATAAATTATGTCATTATCATACAATGTACATATGTGTTCACAATTTATACGGGAAAACAAATATTTACAATTTAGAATGTAATATCTTCAAATCAACACCAAGCATTGGCATCATTTAAATAATCATTGACTTTGTAATAGCCCTTACTCATTAGCGTCTTTTTAACATGTACCTTGAACTTATGAAAAGGAAATTCAGCTACACTATGTGGAATCTTGTTATAGAATACATTTGCCCACAAACGAACCTCTAGATTTTTGTAGCCTGTACGTTTCGTCAGTATAATCACGTCCATGGTTTTGAGTGGAACGAACGCGCGTAGGACTTGAAATTTTCATACAAAAATTATGAGAGACCGATTATGCTCAGAGGTGAAAGTGCCAGAAAAATATACCAAAACTATAAGTGTGTTCTCCGCCTTAAAAACACACATGTTATAGCTAACTTTGCAATGTTCCCGAATATTCTAATGGATACTAAACTTTCTGCGAATGGAACAACTGCGTGTATACCAGTTGGATTGAAACGAAGTTGTTTCAACTTATGTAGGCTTTGAGGCTCCCGAAGCTCGATGTTTTGCCAGCTAATAGTTGGGTATGTACCTAATTGTAGTTCAAACGTCATTGTTTGGAACAACAGTTTTAAATGTTTAAGAAACATGTTATAAAACATTTTAATTATTCTATAGTCTACTCTTCTACATGTTATTTATTTAGATCATTATATAAACAAAGATATGCATGTATATCATTCGATCTATGTTTCACAAAAATCTATTTATTTTCATATATATTTTATACAGTATTCACAAATTAATTTAGTTTATTATTATTCGGGTTTCGCACGGGCACAGTGCTTATCTGCGTCCCTGCATTTTAAATTTGTAATATCTTCGGAAATATTCACTTAAATTACATGATTCAAATTCAAATTCAAATTCAAAATCATTTATTCAGTCTGGGCTGTTACAAGCACTTGTGAATGTCGAAAAGCTACGCCATCGGTTCGCAAATCTACGGCGGGAGACCTTGTACTGAGAAGAACCGGCAAGAAACTCAGCAAGGGCTGTTTTTTTTCCCTGTATTAAATAGATACAGAGTCGTCAATTTGGAAAATGACTTCAATATTGATAATTCATGAAGTCACTTTCCATTACATAGTTTAATTAATGAAAATTTATTTTGAAAACATGCCTATATTAGGAATGCCGTGTCATACAGTTTTAAAAGAATATATTAAAGTTAAATTAAAATTATAATAAATACGAGTAGTACCCAGTATAGCAAAGAGCAGACTCATCTCCGCTGGCAGCACCCGTTCACGAGCATGACGCATGAACCAGCCATCGCTTCGCTCAACCATGTTTTAGGGAACGTAACGACCCGCCTCACACGACACTGCCGAAGAGATTTTAATGAGAGTATGACTACCCTTAAGCCACAGAAGGATACAAATTACCAAAAACAGGTACCCGTGTAAATTAGCACAACTAAAAAAAAAATCAACCGCAGGACACGCGCATACAATCATTTAAAAACTAGTAATAATGTATTATACAAGTAACAAAAGGTTATTATAATAGGTACAGTTAAATATACATATTATTATGTTACACAGTTACCTAAGAATTTATTAACAATTTGTTTAATTCAACGAGCGAGGGTTTTTTAGTCCCAGACACTTCGATCATCCAAGTAATCCTGGACTCGATAATATCCTTTGCTCATCAAAGTTTTTTTTACTCGAGTTTTAAGTTTATTAAAAGGTAGATTAACAATACTGTGTGGTAACTTGTTATAAAAAGTTATACATTTCCCCAAGAATGAGTTTTGTGTTTTACGTAATCTAAAATTTAGAACAGCAAGCTTATTTTTATTTCTTGTATTTAATTTATGAACATCGCTATTCTTAATGAAATTATTGTAATATTTGTGTACATAGATTATATTTTCATAGATGTACTGCCCCGCCAATGTTAAAATGTTAATTTCTTTAAACTTATCCCTAAGGGAATCCCTTGGTCTTAAATTATATATAGCTCTAATTGCTCTTTTCTGTAGTATAAAAATACTTTCAATGGTGGCAGCTGATCCCCATAACAAAATGCCATAAGACATTACACTATGAAAATAACTAAAGTAAACTAACCTTGCTGTTTCAACATCAGCTAGAAGCCTTATTTTTTTAACAGCATACGCAGCTGAGCTAAGTCTGCTTGACAGAGCATCAATATGGGTATACCATTGTAATCTGGAATCTAAGTGTATGCCTAAAAACTTAGTACTCTCAACAAGAGATACCACTTCACCATTAATATTTAAGGGTGTATTAACCTGCCTTACATTTGGTATAGAAAACTTAACAAATTTGGTTTTTCTCGAATTTAATGAAAGATTATTTAATGTAAACCATTGTAGAACTTTTGATAGAGCACTATTTACCTCGTCCGAACAATTGCTGCCTCTGTCAACTTTAAAAACAAGAGAAGTATCATCGGCAAATAGCACTGTTTCACATAAAGTGCTTGTATAGTAAGGAAGGTCGTTAATATATATTAAAAATAGTAAAGGACCTAATATTGATCCCTGAGGCACGCCCATAACTAGTGAAGTTCCAGCAGATTCAGTTTTATTAATAACAACTTTTTGTATTCGATCCGACAAGTATGACTTAATAAGGCCGAGTGATTTGATAGAGACACCATAATGCCCCAATTTCCTCATTAATGTGTCGTGACTTACGCAATCAAATGCTTTAGAAAGGTCACAGAAAATACCTATTGCGTCTTGTCTGCCCTCCCAAGCATCAAAAATGTGTTTTAATAGTGAAATTCCAGCGTCTGTAGTGGATTTACCCTTGGTAAAACCATATTGGTTGCAATGAAATAACTTGTTAAGGGTAAAATAAGATGATAACTGATTATAAATAATCTTTTCAAAGATTTTGCTCAAGGCTGGTAATATAGAAATGGGTCTAAAATTAGTAGGGTCACTCTTATCGCCAGACTTGTAAAGTGGAATTAATTTACTATTTTTCATAAGATTTGGAAGACCCCTTCATCAATGCATTTATTGAAAATTAGGGCTAGGTGAGGCGCAATTTCAGAGATAATTGGTTTAATAATATTAGTTGAGATACCCCACAGATCCTCTGTTTTCTTATTATTAAGTGATTTAAAAGTTTTGAGGATAAATTCAGCATCAATATGTCTAAATTGAAAAGATTCCTTAATCTTGTTTACATTTGATTCAAGGAGGGTGATGTATAAAGCATATTGATCTTTAATAAATGCATAATTTTTAAGGTACCTAATTGGATAAGGATTAATGCTGTATTGTTTAAAATCACTTCGTACATAACCATTTTTTAGTAAAGGATAGAAAATTGTTATGGTAGGTTATCCCTAAGAGATAGACATATACCATCGCGGACTTTTTTGTTGAACTTTTTAAGGTGGACAATACTGTAGTACATTATTTTGGTCTATCTCATAGGGTTCAGCCAGCGTTTTTGCAATATAAGCGCAAAAAAGTGCTTATTTACGACATCACATTAGAAACCTCTAAATTTATCAGTGTTTCTTCACTATATTATGCATTGCCGTACTCCCGCACCTCGAAGCTTGGCTCCACGGGAAGGATGAGGTCACCTACCGATTGACTCAGATACTCACCGGGCACGGCTGCTTCGGTGAGTATCTGTGTCGAATAGGACGGGAGGGATCGACACATTGTCACCACTGCGCATCCGACCTCGACTCGGCCCAGCACACACTGGCGGAGTGCCCCGCGTGGGCCTCCGAGCGCCAAGTCTTGGTCGCAGAGATCGGGCGAGATCTGTCTCCGCCGGCGCCGGGTTCGGTAGCACAGCTGCGGCGCCGCCGCGGGTCGCCGGCGGCCGCGTAGAAGTCGAGACTGCTACGGCGACCCGGGATGGACCACGCCCCTTCCGTGGCCGGGGGGCGTCGTCGGTGGAGGAGACCGGGGGAGGTAGTGTAGCCTCCCCCGAGGAGGGCTCCCCTCTAGGTAGGGGGCGGAGGCTGGGGGTTCCCGGAAGTTGCTTGATGTTCCGGGGGTTCCCTACATGCCTGAGGAAGGCCATCCCTGAGGTTTTTAGTGGGTAGGCCTCCCCCTTCTGGGGAGGAGAGCCCCACATAACCGCCGGCTCACCATAGCCGGGGTATGCAATTTAATGCATTTTCCTCAGGGGAAAAAAAAAAAATATTATGCATGTATTTTACATACAAACCTTCCTTAAGAATCACTTTATCTATTAAAAGATCAAAATCTGTTGCATAGTTTTAAAGATCTAAGCATACATAGGGACAGAGAGACGGCGGATAGCGACTTTGTTTTATACTATGTAGTGAAACATAAATAAGTACGTAGTGCGCCAGATAGTATGTTTCTACTTTGTGTAGTTGTGTAGTTTCGACATCTCCTACGTAAATTATCGTAATCATGTGTTTTGGTTTGTTGATTACGATAACATACGTAGGAGGTGTCGGTTTGTAGAGCTAACCTGACATTAGCATTCAGGCAGGAGTTGTTAAAAATATACTTTTTTTATAGAATAAATAATTTGTAATTTTAATTTGTAAATTGTACTTTCGTCATTTTTCTACACCTGTATATACTGGTTTTAATGTATTTGTGATGTTAATTTTTGCATGTTATATATGTACCTAATCTGCTTCTTCGCTTTTGGATTCTTGTCATGTATTTTACATAAGTAGAAAATTAAGATTTGGTTAAAAGAAAAACGCAGACAGTTCTAAGTAAAACAAATTATTTATATATTAACTTTTATTTCAACCTATGTGTTTTCGCTGCTATGATATATACGGTCTTATTATATAAACATTTTTAATCAATGGTTTATATCAGAGTGGAAACGTCGGAATTTAAATTTCTCAACTTTAATTAAACGCACGTTCAAAATGAATCGATTGTTCATCATTCTTCAATATCTTGGTAGTTAGAATTTTAGTTAAATGTTAAGTAAAATTTATTTATAAATTAGATATGTAGAGGCAATCTAATGAGGAATATTATAGTTACTGAGACTCAATTAAATTATATTAGATGAAAAAACCCGCAAAAGATTCTAATTATATTTTGCGTGTAAATTTGGCTTTATGGACTTAGATCCCTTTGCAATACTCAAGCTAATATTTAAATAGGCGTAGGTGCCTCTTTATTTAGGTTATGAAACGAAGAAAATGTACGTATAATAATAATGCGTATTTATTTGTCCAGAAACATATTTTCTTTAAGGGCCCCAAATGTTTATAGCTATATCAAAATTCAAACATTTTAATACTCATACGTAGGGTAGGAATCTAAACAAAAAAATAATTATTTCTCAGTCACACACAAAACCAACGTTATGAATTCTTTCGTGACCTAACAGTGTGACGTGCCCTAATACAAAGACAAAGACTTCTGTTTGTGAATTGTTCGCAATTCAGCAAGAAGCGTTAGAAAGTAAATAATAAAAGTGGCCGCCGAATCGTGCCTCCGCGAATGTTTGAGTCCGTCGCGAGAATATAAATTGAACTAATTTAAAAGCACATAAAACGGTGTGGGCCGCAGGAATGAGACAAGGAATTACAGAGCCAAGAAACATCATGGAATCAGGGGCGAATTGAAAAATCTTTTGCGGCTTATTAAGAAAATTTGCCTGAGTTTCGATTCTCTTGAGTGTTGGGTATCTTCTCGTCATTGAAAGGAGTCCCGTTTGTGAGTATCAATTTATTATTTCTATTGTATGATGGATCTTGGAGAAAATAAAACTTTGTAAATTAATCAATTTTTCGTATTTACTATTTCACGAATAATGGAAATCAATTGTTTTAATATTAATAATAATAATAATAAATTTCGCTTGAATGGCCTCTACGCGTTGGATCTGTATCCCCGCGCAAGCCTTATAAAGGACCGTGTCTTATATACGTGATTTAAGCTACATAATAATAATAAACACTTTATTGCACATAAACATAAAATACAAAAAAAAAATATTTTTAACAAATATAAGACGACAATTAGGCGGCCTTATTGCTAAAAAGCAATCTCATCCAGGCAACCAAGGGAAAAATACATCAATAGAATATTCAGAACAGGGGAAGGGTACAAAAATAAAATAAAAGTAGGGAATGTTTGTGTGATAGGGAAAGGACAAGAATAGGCATAATAGCAACTAAGCTAAGGATTTGAGGACAGGAAATAAGAACAGACAAGGTTTTCAAATGACTCCAGCGTTCGTGCTCTCCTAATTGTTTTGACATCAATATGAGATAAATAGGAATATTACAAAAATGAAAGTTTAAATATTGATATTTGTTACTTTTTCACGTAAAAACTACTGAGTGCATGTTGACGAAACTTTAAAATAATACAGCTTACATAGCAGAAGAAGCACAATTAATAAAGATCTACGCCACGCCAATATAAGCTGTTGAGTTGCAGAGTTAGAAGCAGAACTTGCGCCATCTAGTATGAGAAAAAGTAGTTTCATATTGACGTGTAGTGCAAATGCAAATAATAGTCAATTAAAATACTTGATTATAAAATATACATAAAAATTGTTTCTTTGTTTTAAATAATAATGAATCTTTATAGGCATATCATCTACTCATAAAAATATTAATAATTAAATGCATACATTTTTTTTTTGCCTAACCAAAGTCTACCCAATCAAATATGTCAATTTACCTTTTACTTTGACAAGCAATATGTTAATTATTGCGAATCAGTATCAAAACTTTTTTCTTACTATTCTTGTATATATCTTGATAATATTTTTTTTACAAATTCAGTTAGTCCTGAATGAGTAACGAAATAAACTTACCTGTGTAAAAAATTTCCAAAATGCTTCTCTTGACCGCAGTTCTACTATCAGAAGTTCTAAAGAGATAACAGAAGTAAAACACAAATAAACTGAACAAACAAATGCCAATTATGAGATAACAAATGCAACTAAAGAATTTTACTCTCACAAAAATTTTAGGAAACAATTAAAGCTTGGAGCGAGAGCTACTCGTTTTGTATTACATTCATTCATTCCTGTAAACCAATTATTTTTCAACTCTTTGCTTTTTAAACAGGTATTTTTTGTTTTGATTTAATCGTCAACCGTTCTTTTTATTTCCCAAAACAATTCTATCCAATTTGCCAATCAATTTGGCAGCAAATGAATTGTCGAATTTACTTTTATCTGGAATTACTTCAATTAATGGGTCCTCTCGATAATTTTGTGTTTGACTGCCTGTTAGTTAAATAAACTGTGCTTGATACATTTATTGGATACTTGTGTATTAGAGTTGCAATTCGTAAATGTCAGTACGATATAGAAGTTTGATAGGGTCGAGTCCCGGAGTCCGAGAGATGGCTCGGGTTCGGATCCTGGTGGGGATACATGTATTGATAAAGTTAAATAAACTTTGATTTCTTGATTATTAAGTAAATAAAAGTAATTTGTCTAATTTAGCAAATTTTGTTAAAATGTAATTTTGTTAGCCAATCCTGTCTAATTTGTTAGCCATGATTGTAAAAGTCAAGAAGGTAACTGGTTTCATTTGGTTATAGTATCTCTGTAAATTAGTAAGAATTGATAAATTATTATGTGATCAATTTAGTTATCTAAGTTTTTGATCTGTTACTTAATAATGTTGTGTCACCTGCAAAGGTGAATGCATCAAACTATAGTGATAGTAATTCTTATGTATTAATGCATCGAATCCATTTGATTACGATTGTCAATTTGGTTATAAAATTACTTTACAGGGCAAAAGTATAATAAAGACAATGTTATATATTACATACTATCCTTAGGCAACATTCTCTGGCCCTGTTACAGCCACATTCAAAAAGTCGGAGACGGAAGGTCCGGTATTTGAATATTAACTGAAATACCATGAATGCTAAGCGGCACACGGCAGCCGCTAGCTGCAGAATATATAACAAACTCGACAATATACTTGAATTGCACAAACTAAATAAAGGACTTGCCAACATAAAATAAAGGAGTGGCCTTTAAAGTTAAATTACAGAGACACAGAAGCTTTAATTGTATAGTAAGTACTCAAGACCATTATACATATATGTGACATACGTTTAATCATAAAGACATACATACACATAGACCCGTACATACACACACACACACGAATATACATACACATAAAGGATGTAATAGCTATTGATTGATGAATTATTTACGTTATTGTGAACAAAAAAATGTGTGATATAAGCTGTATGTATGTGAAAATAAGTCTAATTATTATTATTAAACCGACGAGCGTGCAGCGACACAGAAAATGGAGAATCCCGCAAAAGCTCCGTAAAAACCAAACAAAATGTAGACTTTGTTATATGTTGACAAATACACGTCGATATCAAACATATACATTTTGCGTGTGTTCCTGTAAATTTAACCATTTTACAAGGTAAATCTTCTTTACAAATTAATATTTGTGACTTCCATAACTTTTGAACAATTGACGATAACTTATGAACAATTGAAATTATGAAATACTAGCTTTTGCCCGCGACTTCGTTCGCGTGGACTTCAGGTTCGTCCCAATGGTTATTGTGGGTTATTCCTAAGAGATAAACATATACCATCACGGACTTTTTTGTAGACCTTTTTAAGTTGTACAATACTGTATTCTGTATTGAGTTGATTGTTGGCTCTTGGTGGAACTTGTTATACATGTTGAATAAAACTCTTGTACTGTTCCACTACTTTTTTTAATTATTGTCGACCTGACCGGTTTCGCTTTACAGCATTTTCAAAGGTGTTAAGCCTTGGCTTAGTACAAGAGTTTTTATTCAACATGTACAATACTGTAGTAAATTGTTTTGATCTATCTTGTAGGATTCAGACAGCGTTTGCAATGTAAGCGCAAAAATGTGTTTTTTTTACGACCTCACATTAGAAACCTCAAAAATTGTAGCCTATGTATTATTCTGATGTATAAGCTATATTGTGGTAAAGTTTCATTTAAATCCATTCAGTAGTTTTTACGTGAAAGAGTAACAAACATCCATACATCCATACTTACAAACTTTCGCCATTATAATAGTAGTAGGATGTTGAGGGTACATTATTTTTTTCACCATAAATATAAATAAGATGAGTAAGGACGCTAGTATCTTATTATTTACTTCTTTATTTATTCAATGTTACGATGTTAATTGAATATGCTCCCGCCATGCTTCATCATCACGACCTAATTATATCAGTAAGACATGATTTATGTTCGTCCTCTATATTGCATATGTATTGATAATTGTATATTTAGTGTATAGTATGTATAAACTCGGAATGAATATTAGGTATGTACCTAATATTCATTCCGAATTTAATGAAGTTTGGTATGAAGATTTTATGTAACTATGGATAGGATTTTCACTACGGCAAAATATCTCTAACTTAAAGTAAATAACTACGAGAGAAAACTAACTTAGAACTGCGTAAGAAACTTCGATCCTGTTTTTAATATTTCTGATTGTAATATAAATGAAAGCGATCTATAATTTAATTCGTTTAGAGCTACACAAAAGTTATTGGAATATACAAAATCCACTTCGAAGAATTTCAAAATGGCCGTCGTAGTTTACAATTAACCTAAAATTGTTGTTTTAAGCGATATTTCACCCAGGATTTTTGTGATGATTCTATGTTAAGCGACCGCCACATCAAATTTATGGACAGCCAGATAACCCGTATCACCCAATCGAGGGGATTTGGTAATGCCCCATAAATAAGCGGTAAGCCACGACAAGTGAGCCGTGGTGGAATACTCTTTGCTACCTAAATGATGTTGGTAGCAAATTTTTATATTCAAATATTTCACTTGCTTTTACTTCGTTTCATTGCAACAGTTTGTGTAAGATTATCATTAGTTATTTTATTTAAATGTAAAATAAATGTAAATGATATATTATCAATTCATTTAAAGACACTCGATTATTTTGTCTATACGTGTTTTTTTGTTTCACTGCAACACTTCTTGATAGTTTTATCAAGAAGTGTTCTTCTAATATTAATATTATAAGCGCGAAAGTTTTATGGATGTATCTTTGTTACACTTTTATGTAAAAATTACTTAATGGGTTTTAATTGAAACTTACGTTATAGCTTTATACATCAGAATAATTCATAGGCTACAATTTATAAAGATACTAGCTTTTTAATTTTAAATATACGAAATAAACTAATATATACTACAATAATAAGTAAACGTTTATTAAGGGATTAATATTAAGCTAATAATAAAAATATTGTTAATGCGAAATTTGAGCTTGATGTTTTTTGATAATTTCATTTGTATTTGGTCGTAAATATTACAATGCTACTCTCATATAGTCTTCTACATTTAACGTACTTGATATTTTTTTAGTTTTAATGTTGGCTAATGCTGAAAATCCGAATTCACACAAATACGATGTGGAAAATTGTAATAATATGTTTAAAGCTTTTTTGGCTATCATTGGATAATCGCATCTGATGTTAATCCAAAATGAATTAATCGATTCTTCTGAATGTTTTAAAATTAAATCTCGGTTATTGGAAAACAAAATGAGTTCTTCCTCTTCATTGAAAGTTAAGTCAGTAACAGAAGTATCCGTTATGAGAAATGGATTACGAACCCGATGAAATTTCTTAATATCAAATTTTGGGAAATAATGAATAATTCTCTCCTCTAATGTTGTCTTAAAAATATTTTTCTTTTTTTGTCTTAAAAATATTTTTAATTATCGGCACACTTTTGAAATTTGAAGGCACACAAAAGTGTCGCGGTACAGTGGTTGAGAATCACTGTACTAGCTGATGCCCGCGACTTCGTTTGCGCAGATAGAAGATTTTTTTCTATTTAATTGACACTTCTCGTCATATTTTAGACAATTCATACAATATCTTTATAAATTGTAGCTTACAGCTTATACTGATGTATAAGCTATATATTGTAAAGTTTATTACAATTCATTCAATAGTTTATACTTGAATGAGTAATAAACATACATCGATACTTACAAACTTTCGCATTTAAAATATTAGTAGAGATTTTTAGGGGAGAGCCCCACATAATATTTTTACATACTCTTAATAATTATATTATTTAATATTGATTCAATTTAATACATACTCAGGGGAACAAAAAAGAAAGATTTTGATCCTGTGTCGTGGGTGCAGTCATAAACATAGAAATCTTACATGCACAAACCCAGACCGGAACAAATTTTTGTAGGTCTTACAAAATATCTGTTCCGTGCGGGAATCGAAGCCGCGACCCGTTGCGTAGAAGCCGATTACTCGACCACTGCGCTAAACGTGTCGTCAAATTTGTGACGAAGATTTGTGTGAAGATTGGGTGCATTGTCCAAAATATGACAATAAGTGCCAAGTAAGTAGTAAGAAATCTACCATCTGTGCAGACCGAAGACCAGTTAGTACGTGTTATAAAAAAGTATGCTAGCAGCATACAACATATAACAACACAAACAAAAAACGATATAAAAATTAAATTCATAAAAGGAACATTTTTTGTTTTCTTTCTTAACGCTACATTAAAAATCTCTCGCATCATAACACAAGTGTAAAATTATTCTCTCATATAACCAGCTGAGATCCATCGTATTGCCGATAAAGACGTCGACTCCATCAGCTTCGGAGACAATATCCATATTCGTTTCTGAACGGAATATTATTATCGATCAAAGATCTTCCCTCCCATTGGGCTCTGCAATAATTTTATTGACGATTGAAGCGTAACAAGCAAATCTATCGGAAGAAATCCCGCGTACATGCTGTGACCCAAATTCCCTGAGCTAAGCTTAGCTCCGGGTAATAGAAGAGCACTGGTGTGTGCTATTATAGAAATTAGTGCGGGTTTAATGCTCTGACGCATGTTATAAATTATGGTTCGTTTCAAGAGAGTTCGTACATTTTTGGTAAGCATTATGATGGAGGGATCATCATATCCTATATCACATTTATAATATATTAGTTAGTGCCCGTAACATTGTTTGCGCAAGATTAGGATTTCAAGTGACTTATATTAGCGTGGCGTATATATTTATAAATTTAAAAAGCATGAAGCCGATGTATTCTTCTGATATATAAGCTATATTATTGTAAAGTTTCATCAAAATCCATTTAATAGTTTTTACGTGACAGAGTAACAAACATCCAACCATACCAAATGTTGCGTTTAGTAGAGAACACGTTGAAATATTTATCTAAAGGATCTACATATCTAATCTCAATACGGTTATAAAGAACCATATTAACATTATGTGATTATAATACAGGCCCTGCCATTTTG
>JAYEAL010000963.1:0-13662 GCA_036419045.1 Scirpophaga incertulas | reverse complement strand
ATAACCCACAGAAGGAAAAAGATCGTTTAAATGTAGTTTGTAGGAGGCATATTGCAGTAGCTACCTATAGGCCTATGATTAGGGCTCTGCAGTGCTTAGTTACCGTATTTCTTACTTATTACTAGACTAGACGGGACGAACCTGAAGTCCACGCGAACGAAGTCGCGGGCAAAAGCTAGTCATTCAAATAACAAAATATATAAATAAGTATATGTCTTTATTAAAACGTATTATACTTATTTATAAATAAGTATATGTCTTTATATTAAAAGACATATACTTATTTGAAAGCAATTAAATGAAATAAATAAATAAACAATTATTTCTTACGCTTAGACCGATTAGTCTAGCCCAAAGTAAGCTCTGAAGGCTTGTGTTATGTGGATCTAGGGTAACGGATAGACGTACATCCATATTAATATTATAAATGGGAAAGTATGTCTGTCTGTTTGTCCGTCTTTCACGGCAAAAACGGAGTGACCAATTGACGTGATTTTTACGTGGAGTTAGTGAACGGATGGGAGTAAAATAGCTATTTTTATATCCCGGAAAAATTGACAGATCCCACGGGAAGCGCGATAAAGGCTTCGTTCAAAAAACTACTGCACAGCTTTTCATGCGGTTTTCATCAATAGATAGTGATTCTTGAGCAAGATTTTGCGGTATTTTTTATCTCGGAAAAACGGATAGTCCAAGACTTAAGTAAAAAAGAAAACCGGGAAGCGCGATAAAATCTTCGCGCCATAAACCGACTTCCACGCATATGTAGCCGTGGGCACAACCTATGACCCTTAACCATCTATAGACCCAATCCCGAAATCCACGCGGGCGAAGCCGCGGGCAGAAAGCTAGTAGTCTCATATTTAAGTGCATTTACGAGTAGTTTCACCCGTCACGTGTATCTATCGCTATCGATATCTGACATCGCCATACTGATGAGACTATTTTACAATGAAACTTTGAAAACGCATAGGGGTGTTATTCCGAAGCATTGAGGTTCTATTGAATGGACTCGTTCCGATGTGTAAAGATATATGTTTACTAGTTGGCGCCTGCCACTCCGTCTAAACAGATAGTATTTTTTTTCTACTTACTTGAAAATAATCGTCATTATATTATACTAGCTTCTGCCCGCGGCTGCGCCCGCGTGAAATTAGTTTTTGTCAATCCTGGTCCCTTATGTCTAAGGTACCAAGATTCATGGTCTTATCTTCAATTCAACCCCTATTTCACCCCCACACTGGTAAAAATGTCAAAATGCTAGAACAAATGATTTTTTGTTTCTTATGACGTGATATTTGACGAACTTGCATACTAACTTTCAACCCTTATTTCACCCCCTAGTTGGTCGTAATTTCAAAAATGCTAGAACAAATGTTTAATGATATCTTATCAAGTGCTTAAATATAAAATATTCATTTTTTTATCTTTTAAATTAAAAAAAGAACTCAAATGGTTACCTATTCGCCAGCGCAGAGACTTACATGTTTTATCCCTAACTTACAATATTTTGTATCTTTCCAATATTTCCATCCTACCTTAAATCTTTGTTTTTCTTTCGATCCCATTCGTCATGCCGTGCTTTGCGTTTCTAATTTTAATCTGACTCTGGATATACCGCCCCGAAGTACCGACTATTTTTCATATTTCTTTTCGGCTTATGCCGTCCGGTTGTGGAACTCTCTCCCTGAGGGTATTAGGGGAGCACGAACGCTGGAGTCCTTTAAGAACCAAGTCCATGTTCACTTCCTGTCAAAGATTCCTTAACTTAAACTAGTTATAGCCTATTTTCCTGTCCAATTACTGTACCCATCCTATATTTAAATCTCCTTTTAATATTTCCCTGGTCCTATGTTGCTTGGAAGAGATTGCTGTTTAGCAATAAGGCCGCCTTTTGTACATTTGTTATTTTCTTTTTTTTTTGTGTGAAATTTTATGAATACAATAAAGGGTTATGTTATGTTATGTTATGTTAAATCCCATACAAACTATCAACGTCTATTTCAACCCCTTCATCCTTTTTTTCGAAATAAAAAGTAAATTTCCAAATTTCATCAAAATCGGTTGCAAGGTTAATGCAGGACGGTATAACAAAGTGGCTCCGGCCTATATTGAGAGGAACCTACACGTGGCTAAGCAGAAGGCTGCCGTATAAGGGGTGACAAGGGAAGCAACGGTTCAGACGCCGCCGCTTGCAGGTCTAGAAGGTCCTGCGTTAATTGATTGGGGGGATCGCTAAGGACATGTCGCGGTCTACGTATCCTCTGCCGATCTTAAATGAACTGGTTCGCTGAAGGCGGTATTGAACTGTAAGGGAAGATCATACTGGAATGTGGAGCCTAAATAGTGCTCTGTTATTCGAAGCTTAGAAGTAGGCAATGATTCGGATCAGACGTTATTAATACAACTTTACCCTGAATCATTTAAGTAATTTAATTTAATCCTAAATCTATGAAACGCTCTCTTAGGTTCGAGATTAAATTACATCTGTGTTTTGCCAAAAATAATAATTATCTTTACTGTGAGATGTACCGAAAAGTGATTCAAAGAATTACCATTTGAGCTAAAGATACACAGGCCGCAGCTGCGATGGACTTGTAATTAGTTTTGTTAAGTCTTTATAGAGGAGCAAAATTGCTGGAATTCGCTGATAACGTGAAAATCAATAATAATGAAATTCGCTATCTCCTCGTATTGTTGTCCCTAAATTAGTAGGTAATATAAACGGTACAATAAAACGGGGAAAAGCCTCTTATCTGTGTAAAACCAGCCAGTGGAACGTTTCCAATGAATGTACTCTGAACAAAAGCCCGTGTGAGAGTAAAATCGAAAAATATTTCGAAGACAGCTTCTAAAATTTCACAATAGATATGGTGTAAAATTCACACATTTATGTAATTTTTAGGGTTCCGTTGCCATTCGGCTATGGATTCGTCATGTATGTCCGTCCGTCTGTTCGTCCGTATGTCACAGCCACTTTTTTCGTAACTATAATAGTGTTACGAGCTGGGGTCAGTAAATTAAACGGCGGTCTACCAAAACACTGAACTTTTATTAATTAGTACACTAACAGTCACTAATCACTTCACTGAAAGCACTGAAAGTCGCTTCTTAGTTCTCCAATATCACTTAGATGTTTTCGCACTGTATCGCAAAACAATACTCTCCTCCCGGCAGCCGGACACAGCCTTATATGGTCCCCTAAGGCACTTGCCACTCTTGCCAGAACATTCGCGGACACACTCGAATGTGTAGTCCAATACATAAGCGCGTAGGAATGACGTCGCGCGTTCGAGACATTTCGAGTATAACTGTCTCTTCCTTGTGCTATCCTTGTCACACAATACTCGAATATTCCCGTACTATCTTTCTCGAATATTCTGAGTTGTGTCTATCTCTTCTAATATGTGTTTTCTCATTCTAATACTTCTCGAATGTTCCAACTATATCTGTCTCTTTCTACTATTGCTATCTCTTTCACTCCTATTGAAATTTATGTCCTTTTACTGAAGTAGGCTTAATGGCTCATAAGGGTCCTGAAAACGCCTGAAAACGGGTTTTCAGGTTATTGCGGCGTTGGATAGAGGGTAGCCTGAAACGTACTGAAAACATGTTTCAGGCGCCTGAAAACTACTGTAACTTGGGTGTAATTTAGATTTTTTAGTATGTGAAAGAGCTACTTCTGAAACGGCCTGAAACGACGTTTCAGCCTGCTGAAAACGTTTCTAAGTCACAGAAAATCACTTTTGAAGTTTTACTAAGCCACCGGCGTAACAATAGCTATACTGTGGAAACTTGGTGAGCAGATGTATTCGATGAACCGTATTAAGATTTTCATACAAAAAAGAAAAAAAAAAACAATAATTTTTGGGTTCCCCATACTTAGAACTGAAACTCATTTTTTTTTCCATCAAACCCATACGTGTCGAATGGTCTTCAAAAATGATATTGATATTTCTAACAGAATTTTTTGTAAACTGAAAGTTTGTGCGAGAGACTTTCAAAGTGGAAAAATGTGTCGTACCCCCGTAAATTTAAAAATAAGGGAACGATAAATGTAAAAATAAAATTGATGGACATTACCATGCAAACTTCCACCGAAAATTGATTTAAAGGAGATCTAATAATTAGTATTTTTTAATCAATACATAGTAAAAACAAAGTCGCTTTCGCTGTATGTCCGTATGTATGCTTAGATCTTAAAACTACGCAACGGATTTTGACGCGGTTTTTTTATAGATAGAGTGATTCTTAAGGAAAGTTTGTATGTAAATAATGCATAATATAGTAGAGAAACACTTATAAATTTAAAGGTTTCTAATGTGATGTCGTAAATAAGCACGTTTTTTTTGCGCTTATATTGCAAACGCTGGCTGAACCCTACGAGATAGACCAAATAATGTACTACTACAGTATTGTACAACTTACAAAAATCCACAAAAAAGTCCGCGATGGTATATGTCTATCTCTTAGGGATAACCCACCATAACCATTTTTTCACTGCACCCGTGCGAAGCCGGGGCGGGTCGCTAGTACATTATAAATCGTAAACCGCATTTTGCCTTTCATTCAATCAACTCAAATATATAAAAAGAACGAGCAAGAAAACCAGCAAGGGCTCTTTTTACAAGCTTTTATTTAGTTTCACCTGTCCCGTTGTCTGTCGTTCTGTAATCAAATCTTGCAACTTAAATTTGATTCACTTCCCGGTTTCCGATTGAGCTGAAATTTGGTATACACGTTAGTTCGGATGACAATGCATGATAACTGTGTGACGTCATTCTAAATTCAACATGGCGGCGTATCCAATATGGCGGACCAATTATTTTTAATGCACTCCTACAATATGGGTATCAAATAAAAGGGCTTGCCAAATAACTAGAAAAAATAATGTGACGTCATTCTAAAATCCAACATGGCGGCGTATCCAATATGGCGGACCAATTATTTTTAATGCACTCCTACAATATGGGTATCAAATAAAAGGGCTTGCCAGAATAACTAGAAAAAAATAAAATTAAAGAAAATACCCTTTTAAAAACAAGCTTTTATTATTTTTTATAACTATACAGTAATTAAAAGAGCGTCTTGAAAAGTATGAAGTGTGATCAAATAAATCACTAACTACATTTTTGTCAAATTAGAAATAAGTTTTCAATAAGCATTTATCTATTTATTGAGAAATAACAAACACTATATATTAAAGTATGATTTAGTTTACTATATCTAGGCATGCTAATACTGCAACCAACAACGTTATCCACAAATTAAAACAACAAAAATAGTGCTCTATGTTTGACCTAGGCACCACAGACAAACCGGGGGAGGTAGTGAGCCTCGCCCGAGGAGGGCTCCCCTGTATCGGCGGGGGAGCGGAGGCTGGGGGTTCCCGGAAGTGTTGTTCCCGGAAGTGGAAGTTTCCTCAGGGGAATAAAAAAAAAGGCTATAGTTTATAAAGATATTAGTCACATTAATATAAAGAACTTGAAATACTGATCCTGGCACCAGCTAGCATAACATAAGACAAGGTAAATTACAGTACAATGTCATATGTTATTCAAATGCATTAAGCCAACATAATCACGATCAACAAAAACTCTTTCATCCAAATATACCAAAACCCTGGATTATTTATACCACGACCCATATAAGTATGAAATAAAACATGGCGTCTCTTCGACATCACCAATATTATGGAAGCCTTAAGCAACTGCCGGGAGAAACAAACGGCCCAAGGGTAAACGTTAAGTGGCGGCCGGACATTAATCATAGGAAGCCGGCTGTAATCACACAGAGAATTCAAAGGAGCGGAACAAGGACGCCGTACAAGTGCATAATCGCGAATGTGATTACGGGAGAAAAATGGCCAGCCCACCTTTGCATTCGGCCGGTTTTGTTTTCGACCGGATTAAAATTTTCATTACGACGGCTTTGGAGTTTCTTTTGTTTTTGCGTGTTTGGGTTTGTGTATGCTGGTGAGTGTGTCAGCAAATATTCCTTGTATGAATGATTACAAAATGTCTTTTCGTCATCATAATTCCTACTTTATTGTAAGCGCGAAAGTTCGTATAGACGTTTGTTACTCTTTTACGTAATAACTTCGCAATGTATTTTAATAAAACTTTACATTTATATAGATTATACATCAGAATAAGCCGCTCGAAATACTAATCCTGCGCAAAATAAGTTTATAAAAAGTTTACTCATAAATTTACCGAGTTATTAGTTGAGACATGTAACTTCATAACTTTAGTCATTCATATTTCAAATTTAAATTAGACTCTTAGAAAAAAGATATTAATTTTTCCGTTTCATTTTGATTTGTTATTACTCTCAAATGCTATAATTTGTTTATTGATTGATCAAAAAACAATCTCAAAAATAGCTTCTAAATTTCGGGTTACAATTTTGAATGGTGACGATAGGTGACAAATGCAGGAAGGCATTTGATGCTGGCATATCAGGATCGACAGCGAGAAGAGCGTGCGCTAAGTGTTCCCGTACGCCATTCATAAAGAGAGGCGAGGCCCTCACGGACCAGCATTGCCGGAGTCGCGCCGAAGTAAAACCAATTGGTGGTCCCGCGACATCCGGCAAAGTGGGGAGATGAAGACGGCCGAGTTTTAAGTGGGTGCGAGCCCCACACCTCCCCTCCTCCCTTTCCCTGGAGGAGGGATAGTGCACCAGGGAATAGGATCTCTCCACGGATTAGGCATTTTCTCCGTCTCAAAGGATCGAACAGCGTTGAGATCCCTGGTACTTATCTACTAATGACTAAAATGAGGACAAAAATAGTGATTGTTAAAATTTCTATTGATACTGATCAATTTGTAATTTTATAATTGTTGATTACTGTAATCGAGCAGAAGTTGCATGGTACTGTGACAAACTCATTGTAAGTTCGCTACTTTTTTCATCTAGGGGAGTGTCAGTATTTGAAAGAACACGCCAACGTAGACGCGTGTTTAAAACAATTGACAGAATTACTTCCACTACGGATGGCTGTATTACAAGTTGTATAAGTTCCCTTATTTATTTATAGAATAATGGAGTTTTGCTTGCATTTGAAAGAAACTCTATTAGGTCAGAGTAAGCGCTAACTGCGCCTCTCCTGAGGTGCGGTCATTAAGACCAACGGTTCAGGCCGAGTTTAGTCGCTAGGTCTGTCGGGTCGAGTCGACTCTCCTCTCCAGAGGAAAAAAAGGTTAGTGTTTTTTCTGTTTGATACAAAAAAAAATCGCTGTTACTAATCCAACTCTTTCTTACTATACTTTTGGCAATCGAGTTATGTGCATTGATGACATACATCGAAATAAGAACACCGCAAACTTGAGAACTGCTCATCAGGTATTCAGCGCGGGCGCCGCGCACCCGTCACCCGCAAAGGGCCATCCCGATCCTTTGTCAACTCGCCCCTCACCAGAAGTGCGTCGCAATTTGAGCGAGCATTACTTGTGCAATATTTCCTCCCGTGGTGGAGTCCTTTGCGCAATTTCGTGTAGGGAAGCTTCGAGAAGCAGCGATAAAAACAAATAAACTGGGAATGGGGAATTACTGTGAAAGAAATTGCAAAAAATGTGTAACAAAGGATGATTTTATTGTAGTTTGTGTACTAAAATATTTGTAATCATTTAATCATTATTATTAGAAACGAACGAACAGGAACGAAGTATGCTTAAAGTACGAAAAATACAAAACTCGCAGTGAAGATATAAGGAGAAAAACCAGGCTAACAGATGCTCTGAACAAGCTTTGCGACTTAAGTGGAAATGGGCTGGTCATTTGTCAAGATATACAGACAAGAGATGGTCTCTACAAACTACCGAATGGGTAGGGTCTGCTGGAAAAGAAGCAAAGGCAGACCATTTAAACGTTGGGCCGACGATATAAAAGAATTAGCAGGCAAAGACTGGTTGACATTTTTCCAAAAGCTTCCTCAACTCCTTCCATTTGTCCCTACAAATGGAAGGATTTAGAGGAAGCTTTTACCCGAAAGGGGTTCGTGTAAAATAAACTAGTTTAAGTAACCTACCAACACTTTATACTGAAATAAAAAGCTTTATTATTATATAATCATTATCATTTTGTTAATAATATTTTGTAATCTGAAATGTATATTTTTGTCTAGAAATATTAACTTTTTAATTCAATATTATTAAACAGACTCATGCCTCTTTGTAATGGGTGTAGGCAGTTCTCCACTCGCTACGTTTTCTAAATATACTTCTCTAGCTTCCTCGACATTCTTTTATACTTTCATGAACACAAATGCCTGTCGGTTACTCTTAATCTTACTTTAGTACCTATATCACGTATTTGATCCAAGTATGTTTCTCTAGGTCGTCCTCTATGAACTGCCCAATATTTGCCATATAAATTTGTTTTATTAGTCGTCTTTCGTGCATCCTTTCTACGTGTCAAAATCATCTAAGCATTCCCTTCACAATTTTTGGGGCTATATTTTCTTTCACATCGCATATTTTCCCTATTGCATCATTTCGTAATTCATCCTTCATCGTTAATTCAACTAGCGGGCTAGAGGTCTCAAAGCCCTCATTTTCAAAGCATTAATCTTTTTTTTATAATTCTTTTTGCACCTAGCATAGCTTATTCGCATTGTAAAACCGTTTAATTAATATCTTCATAGGCTATTGAAATATAGTTATTTCAATAGCCTATGAAGATATTAATTATAAAATCCGCCATTTCGTCCATCTTGAATTGACAACGATACTAAACGTAAATCGTCGTAAAAAAAGCAAAATAGGTGTACCAAATTTTCAAGTTAAATTTTTACACAGAGACTTAGCAACAAATATGGTAATCTAAATAAAATCGCTTTAAAATTTATTGTTTTAAGTTGATACTCATTTTAGCGTGAATAAAATAATATATGCGATTCCTCTTTAATGCTGTGCCGAATAAGTTGAAATGTAATTTATATAGTTTTCGAGCAATGCAATTAAAGGTCTAGGAAGAAACACATCAGAATATCCTATACTTTGTACATTGTTTTTCGATAAAAGAGAAACCGTGCAATTTTAATAGTTAATATCTATTGCATTGTAATTCAAAGAACCCTTTGGTTTTATTATCAAATTGGATTTATTAGATAGATTTATGGATTATTAGAACGCACGCGTTTTGCGAACATTATGATTAATTTTGTATCTCGGCTTCTTGTTGCGAGCGAAACACCAGATTTGGAATCTTTTTATTCCCATATCTGATGAACATGAATAATGAATCCTAATGAAATATCATTAGGATTCATTATTCATTGCTATGCTGTTATTTATTATGGCCCGATCTTATTATAGGTATGCCGCAAGTGCCGTTAAATTGGGTATTTGTCTGATACCATGGAATATGGGGAAGATAAACACCATGCCTTCTTGCACATGGTTGACCAAACTCTTTTTTATTTAGAACTAGCAACAGCTCAGGATTAGTAATGCGAGTAGCTTAATCCTAACTAATATTATAAATGCGAAAGTAATTCTGTCTGTCTGTTACGCTTTCCCGCTTAAACCTCTCAACCGATTTTGATGAAATTTGGTACAGACAATCTTTAGACCCTGAGACAGAACATAGGCTACTTTTTATTTCGAAAAAAAGGGATGAAGGGGTTGAAAGTGAGATTTCTTTATTTTAAAAGATAAAACCATGAAACTTTATATTTAAGTACTTGTTTGTTGTACATTTGTTCTAGCATTTTTGAAATATCGACCAGGTAGGGGGTGAAATAAGGGTTGATAGTTAGAGTGCAAGTCCTAAAAGTCACGCTAGTATTCCATTGCTTTAAATAAATAAACCGTTATTTCTAGAAGGTGTTTGATATTGTTTACAACACTAGGATAATATTTTAAATACGTCATAGCAGCCTTAAATAACCTGATGATATTTGTCGATAAGATTGAGATTGATCAGACTTTAATTTATTTATTTTATATTAAGTTCAAAACAAGTTACAGAAAATTGAACAAAAATAATAGAAATGGAACCTTGGCGAAATTTAGGTTCTACCTCAACTAATAATGTGCAGCAAAAGATCGACTATCAAGCTGATATATTAGAATAAGGATAACAATACCAACTTTGAATTTCTAGCGATGCAAATCCCTTGTCTTTATTTTTTTCCTTCAGGAGAGAGAGGCTGAGAATCCTCACTAAGGAGCACGAAATGTACCCACGATACCATTGCAACAGCAAGTGTCACGGTGGTTATGTTGGACTCCGCGTGGCCAAGGCGGTCTGATCACGTGACCTAACGACTGAACTCAGCCTTAGCCTGGGCCATAAAGGCTCTACGGCTTGAATGGAGGAGGTACATCCCAGGATACTTTTAAAGGAATCTAGTCTTTATCGTTAACATTTTGTTTAATTAAATAAAACAACTTAAATGCAGATTTGAAGCGATTGCAAGGGGCACGAAATGTGCCCAGGATACCAAACAGCCAAGTGCTGCAAAGGTTATGTTGGACTCTATATGAGCCTGGGCGGCATGACCGATGTATGTAACTCGTCAACTAAACTCGACCTTAAGCCTTGGTCCTATTGACTTTATAACTGGGAATGAGAGCGATCAATCATCAAATTGTGGTTCCAAATAAAAAAGAGTACTAAATTAAACAGCTTGTTAGTGGACAACCAACAACATGCTATCTATAGTTCGCAGAGCCTTTAAAGAGGAAAGTTTGAAGTTTGCATTATTCTGCGGAATATATTAACGGGGAACGGGGAATATCTTAACAAAACTTTATGACAACTTTGCTCAAAGAACTCTTTTCACTAAACTACAAATACATGTTTCTAGTTTATATAATAATATTATCTTTTGCACTGTCTTAAAAAAGAACTTATTTATTCAGTGGCAATTATATATTTAAATTAATTAAGAGACATTAAGAAAGCTGGTAACTGGAGTCTCTTTCAAAAACCCAGTACTCATTACCACCTAAATCAATATATGATAGCCCTTAAAAATTTTGACCTGTAATAAAATAGTTCCTCTGAATCTAGCTGGCTATACAGTTTAGTTACATTTCTCATATAGATATGAGACCAAGTTGATACACTCTATGTACCAATTTAATTCGCTTAAATGACCTCTTCTCGTTGGATCTTATATCTTGCGCAAGCCCTATAAAGGACCAGGTCTTTTGATCCATGTTGAACTAATTTAACGGTAACCCGCGTATAGGCTTGTCAATTGACAATAGCATTCATCTTTGTGCAAGTCACCTGTCTATAGTTGTAACGAATACAGACACAGGATCTTTTAGCTTTCCAAAGTTCAAGAAAAGGTTTTTAAATTGCTGCTCTTAATACATCGAGAATACACATGCAGTTGCATGGTTATCAGCCTTTTCCATTTAGGTGACGTTTCCATTCGAAACATTTGAAGACAAATTTTGCGGGTCGCGTGCCGGGTCGGCCGGAAGCGGAAACACCGCGTGTTTACGACACACCACTCATTTCTGACGCCATCGCACTTTGACGACCAATAAACCGGATTGCGATCCGTGGAGGAGCGCCGATGGAAAAACAAGTTGGAAAGTTTTCGTTGGCGCTTTATTGAGCGTCGCGGCTGATCTGTTTTTCTATTGGCATTTTGTTTGCGTCCTTTTATACTTATCGCAGGATCGCTAGGTTATGAAATCTGAAATGAAGTAGTTGTTGTTGTGGTCTTCAATTTTTTTCTTACTAATATATTAAATGCATGCGTAACTCTGTCTGTCTGCCTGTCGTGCTTTCACATTTAATTTCCGATTTAAATGAAATTAGGTATACAGATATTCTAGAGCTTGAGCCAGCATACAGGCAAAAACGAAAAAAGTACTGCAAGTAATTGAAAATACGTCATTTTCAAAGATAAAATTTAGGATCTTAATTGTTGGGTTTTTGGTTAAATATAAATAAAGTTTATACATATTTTATCCTCAACAGGGTAAAAAATGGGGTAAAAGATTTGTCTGAATAGGGTCATAAACTATTGAACCTATTTTGATGATATTTTTTGGTACATTGGTAGCATAATAGATCTGGAGAAGGATACAGGGTAATTTTACCCACGGAAAAATTCAATCTGATTAAAACCATGAGGATAGTTGGGAGGGTTATGCTAGGAGTTTCTCTGCGTGATTGTATCAGAAATGATGAAATCCGCAGAAGAACCAGTCACCGACACAGTGGGAAGAATTGCGAGCTTTGGTTGGCTGTGGGCAGGATACATTGCACATTGCCCCCATGACTAATGGCCACTGGAGCGGAAAGGTTTTATTCGAGCATATACCGGACACCGCAGCACCGTTGGTAGGCCTCCCACTAAATGGGCAGACGGACGGTTTGCAGAGCAGGACCGACCAGTGTGTAGATCCTTAGGTAGGCCTATGTCCAGCAGTGGGCGTTTATTGGCTGAAATGAAGATGATGATGGTAGTTGGAGTCACGAGAAAAAAATTAAGATTATTTTCATCATGGAAATATATATTATTTCTTTTGGAAAAACCCACATAACACAGATGAAGCCGCGGGCTTTATTTCTGAGCTCCTTAGAATGATTAAAGTTTTTCTTTCACTTTTGATTAGCTAGCGAAATAATAATACGATTTAAAGTTTTAAAACAATTGCCAAAAATGACCGAAAATAAAAGTAGCCTAATTAGCCTCTTTCTTGGACTCTACTATTTTTGTACCAAATTTGTACTAACAAAAACTAATAGGACTGTCCGTCGTTGGGGCAGAAAGGTCTTCGAGTGGCTGGTATATACTCCTACTAGATGAGAAGATGATTTGGTGAAGACTACAGAAACACGCTGGAGGCTAGCAGCTCAGGATTGACCGGTGTGGAAATCTTTTGGGGGGGCCTATATACAGCAGTCCAGTTTAGGTTGAACTGATGAAGATAGATAGGCAGACAGAATTAATTTCGCATTTATAATCAGAACGATTTATTAATCAAAATTAATCAAAAATAATATTGAGTTTAAACGGCAAAACGTTCAGCCTATTTCCCAGTGAGTATGTGGAGCAGCCCGCATCTTGAGGCCTCGAGCCCGCAGGGATCGACGCCATGTTTAAATTTGCAATTCAACCGGCACACCTTGGAGTCGTGCCGTTTGACAAACAAATATGAGGACGAGAGTCGCAGAGGTCGCAACCCGCCTGAATAATGAAACTCTCTAGATACAATTGACCCTCCTTGTATTGTCGTGTGCGTGTTGTACCACGTCGCTGCATTTCATCTAGCTGAAATAAGACCAAGATATTTTTGATCTTATACCGTACCTAATCGTCAAATCATTCTTAAGCATATCTTGGAAACTAGTTAGAAACTTAATTTACAATCTTCATCCTTACTGATATACTAATTTTGTAAATGCAAAAGTGTCTGTCTGTCGCGCTTTCTCTTATAACTACTGTAACAATTTAAATGAAATTAGGTAAGAAGGTAATAAAGGGCTTGAAAAAGGATATATGTTACGAGCATGCATGAAGACGCTCATGAAAGTGGAGGAAGCAAGAGAAGGAACAAGGCGTGACATATATGTATGTATGTATATGTTACTTTTAAATGCAAAAGATGGGCTGTCAGGGTTTGAAATTTGTATAGAAAGTATGATATTTTTACAGCTTTTGATTAAACGTTTTTGATTAAACAT